>CDFE01034720.1:0-10301 GCA_000826465.1 Acanthamoeba mauritaniensis | reverse complement strand
CATCCAATACGAACCGACCGCAACGATGCCGGCCGATCTTCTGACGAAGCCGCTCTCTCGCGACCGCACCGAAGCCCTCTGCGACCTCCTCCGGTTGTCCTACCCGCCGAGTTCGCTCACGGGGCGTGTTGCGTGAGAAGGAGTCACCTTCTCACGGGCTGAGCTGCCCTCGGCGTGCGGCGGAATTTCCCCGTCGGAGTCCGACAACAAGGAACACGTGTTTTCTTCACCTGCTCCAATAAAACGGAGCACAGTGCATCACTGCACCCTGTCTCCTCTTCTATTCTCTCCTTGTCTCCGCACCATCTCTGCTCAACATGCAGTGGCGAGGTCGCATACTCGCAGGCACGAGCCTTACCTCCGCTGCTGCCCGAGCCCTTCCCGCCGCCCTGGTGGCCTCCTCGAGCACCACCAGCAGGACCGGCACCGCCACAACGCGCCTCACGGGCGCGTGTAGTCGGTGGGCAACCCTGCGGGGTTTGGCCTCCACGACTGAGGAGAAGGCGGCGGCCCAGCAGACCGCCGAGCACGCCCAGCGGACGAGGTCCGTGCACCACCCTGACCAGGGCGAGCCCTCCGTCGAAGGGTGGGACCGGGAGCCCGTCTTCGAGTCTCCGCTTGTCGTCTCTCGCTACACGTGGGAAGAAGAAGAAGAACACGTGAAGGAGGGGAAGGCTGTGCCGCGTGAGCTGATGAGGCGCATGGGACAACTCTACCGTAACGGGGGCGTGTTATTCGCGCGGCTGGCGGCGTTGAGTGATGCGCGGCTTGGCTGGTTTGTCAGGCGCGGGCGAGTGCACCAGATCAAGCTGCTCGAGCACTTGCTGTCCTCCAACGCTCTCCACGCCGCTCTCCCCGAGGTCTGTTCCTCTGCCCCACCACACCACACTTCAATGACACAACACCAAGGATGACCAATCACCACCGCGCACCAGGTCAAGGAGGGTAACTGCTATCTGATGGAGGACCCCATCGAAGCGCCTGATTCGTTTGAGTGTCCGTCCAACGAACTCGCCGACTGCTTTGCAGATCAGCTTCAGTGGCACGGTGCCTACACTTCGTGGGAGGAGGGCCGACACGAGGCCGTTCTCATGGGCCAGCGAGCCTGCAATGATCTCTTTAGCTCACGCGCTGGTGAGCAGCTCATCTTCACTTCTACTCGGCCCTGGTGCAGGTGGTTCCTCGACGTGGCGTGGGACTTCACCTGCATTGGGGTCGATCTGGGCACGCGTCAGGCCTGGCTGCTCTGTGCTACCGACTCAGATGTGTCACGACATGATCACTTCTAAAAAATGCCACAATCCAGAATTCTGGATTGTGTGGACCCTCTGAGGGACTTCTCAACCATGGCGGTGATGCTGTTCAGGCCCGAGGCCGCACACTTGTAACAAATTTTCTCCTGCTGGATAAGGACCTTGATGCTCTTGCCCACCTTCACGCTGGGCGTCCACATGGGCTGGGTCCATGGTGATGATGATCTTCTTGTGGGCGATGGTGTTGTTGGCCTCCACAATTTGTGCACCCAGGGGGGAACAAGCTTGAAATGAAGCAGAAGGTTCTCAACACCATCACCATCAGCAGTGTTGGTGGTTCCACTTACATGTAAGTGTGCAGAAGGTGTTGGCATGTCTGAGCCAGTGTCAAGGAGATTGAGAGCCTTCAAAGTTCTCCACAATGTTGGATTGTCAATCTGTCATTCCTCTTCCTCAGGTCCTCTTCCTCCACCAGAGCTTGGAACTTCCCATGTCTCTGCTGCAGACAACTCACCCTCCTCCCTCAGCCTGGCTTTGTCACCCAAGTTGTGGAAGGAAGCAAGTTTATTGATTAAATTGACTCCAATCCATAGGCCTTGGACAGCAGCAGGTCTTGGATGTGCTTGGTCAGACCATGACAGTGGTGTTGCTAATTCAACATTACCTTTTCTTTCTTTTCTGTCAACTGGGTCCAACTTTTCTTTCTCTCTGACAAGCGCGGTTTGGAAGAGTTGGAAAAGATTCCTTGTTGAAAGACTCCCTCAAAAGGGGTACAGCAGTCCATTGGCCTCATACTCATAGGCCGCCTGCATCCCTTCATCCTGCCAAAGGTCGGAAGTTGTGGTCGCATTCCCGGCGGCTGGCGACGCTGGCTGGCTGATCGACTTCGTAGTTGTAGTCGTGGTGGATTCCTCGCCTGTGGTGTGCGAGGCCGGAGAGGCAACACCGAGGGCATTCGCGAGATTGCCAAAGGCCTGTTCGGGAATGGCACGAGCAGCACCGAGCTGGGCGGGAGAACTCGCAAGGCCAACCGGGGTGGAGAGGGAGATGGACTGTTGGTCGTTGGCGTACAGGGGCTCGGGCGGACGGCAGATGACTGCAACAATGAAAACGAAGATAGTGAGTTGGAACAACTACTAGGGGAGGGGAGAACTGCCGCACCAGTGCCGGAGGGAGGAGGAGAGACCGGCGCGATGAAGGGGTTGAGTATGACCTGGAGCATCACCTGGAGCTTTTCGATGGGAGTACTGGGGTAGTGCAAGAACGTGTTGGCAACCATACGCGCAACCACAGCAACCTGCTCCATCTGCGCCTCTGCGCCACAGCACGCACATTTGCGCATGTTGGCGGAGACGTCCACGCCACGCACTCTTTTTCCTGCCTATGAGAGTCGCACCTGTGCAAGGGTATTCTAGAGCGGCCAGCAATTGCGCCGCTTGCTGTGGGTGGTCCGCACAGTGGTCTCCTATCATGTGCGCGACTCGGGCGATGAACCCAGCATTGACGTTGTCACCAACTCGCTGGGCTGCGCAGAGAAACAGAACAGCACGTATGATGATCAGTGTTTTATTCGTACACCTTTTCGGGCAGTTCATTTCGGTTGAAGTTGATTCGCCCCCCTCCCCTACGTACCTATCTCCTCGCGGGGCACCAGCCGAGGTCGTCGCTCGACGCCTGGAGGAAGTGGATCGGGAGGACCGTGCCGGTAGGCCTGGTCGTCTGGAAGGGGTCCCACGTACTCCCATTGCCTCGTTTCCCAGTCCTCGGCCGGGTACCACCACCAGTGCGTCTCGTGTCGTCGCTGGTCGGCGAAGAGTTGCGCGCCTTTGATGGGCGAGCGGAAGATGGGCGCGTCTTCGGGGTGCTCCTTCTTCGCCAGCCAGCTGCCGACGGGGCCACTCGCGGTGTTGAGCTCGTGGAGGTGCTGGCCGATGTGCTTGATCGCGTCCTTGCGTAGGCCGCTGAGACTGATTTCTGCGCCGCAGATGTAGCAGTAGATCACCTTCTTGGAGGCGGCTTCGTATCGCGCCCGCTTGTTCATGGCACACTAAACGGAGTGGCTACCCGGCGACGGCGTTCTCGCTCTTGCGCCACCAAGGGTAGGTTCAGGGAAATGCACTCAACGCCGACAAATGGGCAATCAAAAAAAAATCAAATGCTGGAATGCATGGTATTGCAAATTCGGCCGAAGCGACCGGATGATTTGCAAAAGATTTAAAAGATCTTTTGCCCTATTATAAATACCCCCTCCTGCTGTACGGTATCATTCCACAATAATCTCAGCCGGCAACGAACAAGCCTCACCTCTCCGAGCCCACGCTCCTTCCCCACCACCGCCAACTACAACTTTTGATTCAAAACAATGTCGAACTCAAAGCCATTGCGCGAGGTCCGCATCTGCCTGGTGGGCAAGACCGGTGTGGGGAAGTCCACCCTGGGCAACCTCCTGTGCCCGGGCGCCAACTTCAAGACCTCGGCCGGCGCGGCCAGCGTGACCTTCACCGCGCAGCAGGCCCGCGCAGAGCACCCAGACCGCGGTCTGGTGCTGGTCGTGCTCGACACCATGGGCCTGGGCGACACGGTGCATGGACCGCTGGTGGTGCGGCAGAAGATCACCGAGGGCATCAAGTCGCTCGTGGGCGGCGTCGACTTCTTCTTCCTCTGCATCAAGAAGGAGCGCTTCACCGACGAGAACCACGACGTCATCACGTACGCCCCACCACCACTCCTCTCTCTTTCTTGGGCTTGGCCCGAGCTGTGTGCGGTTGTTCACCCGTAGCTGCCCCTCTACCTTCCCCACAGGCACCTGTACGATGTCGTCCTGGGCAGCCAAGCGCTGGAGAACACGTGGCTGGTGGTGACCCACTCCGAGGACCTGGCCGGCGACGCCAAGGCGCAGGCCGAGTGGATCCGCGACGCGCGCGACAACCAGCAGAAGCTGTCCGAGGTGCTGCGGCTCGTGGGCGCGCACAAGGTGCTCTTCGTCGAAAACAGGGCCTCGGACGACCCGCGGCTCGACGCGATCTACGCCGAGGGCCGCCAGTCCAGCTGCGACCTGCTCCTGAGCGTGGCCAAGGCCAACTCGCCGGCCCGATTCGACGTCAAGCACGCCGAGGCCGCCCAGAAGGCCCACGACGACCGGGTCGCAGCGGCCGAGGCCCAGCGCAAGGCCGAAGAGGCGCGGGTGGAGCGGCAGAGGGCCGAGGCGGCGGCAGCGCAGAAGGCAGCGCTGGCGAAGGCCCAGGCCGATGCAGCGGCCAAGGAGGCAGCGCTGCAGGCCCAGATCGCCAGCGAGAAGGCGCGCGCGGAGCAGGAGCGGCAGGAAGCCCTGCAGCGCGAGGAGGCTCTGAGGCGCCAGACCGCGCCCGTCTATGTTGTGCACCGCCGACGCCACGGTGATTGTGTGCTGTGCTGAAATAATTATCCGTTGCGACACACATGCGCATTAAGCCCAATTGGGTGAGGTACAGCCCAAGCTTAAGGTGACCCACGGCCTGTTGACAGTGCCTAGGCGAAGGCCGGAGCACAGGTGGCAGCAGCTGGGTGGCGCGGCGAGCCCGTCATTCGGGCCAATAGGCTACAGCCCGAGTTTAGTTCTTATGCGCACTTTGCGTTGGTGGCTTTTAGCACATTTTTATTACAACACCACACGCGCAAACACACCGCTTCAAGATGGCAGCCGAGTTCGTGGCGAAGACGCCCATACTGGCGAACGCGGTGAAGGACCTGACCGGTTTTTACCAGCAGCTTGCCGCCCCGACCACCCCCGCCGTACGGACCTGACCACGAACATTTGCAAGATTGTATTTTTCTTGAAATTTAGTTGCTTTATTTAATCTTGATTATTTGCGATCGTGTGTGCGGTGGTGGCCACCGCAAATTTAATCTATTTTAACGACGTCAATGACAAATTGATTTGTTCGAGCAGTTGGCGATCTGGTTCACGTTCTGGGGGTTCCTTGTGGTGTGCTACTACCTGGTCCCGGGTCCCGTCGGCCGCGGCGTGCCCCTCAAGAATGGCAAGCAGCTCGGTACATTCATCTAATCGCTCAATTATTATTTATTGTTATTATTTGTATTTGTATTGTTACGCATGGTTGGGCTTTTTATTAATAATTACGTAATGATCAATTTAGAGTACCGCATCAACGGCTTCCGGAGCTTCGTGTTGCTGTTGGCCCTGTTCTACGGCGGTTCGTTCGCCGGCTGGTGGACGCCCACGGTCATCTACGACAACTTCTGGCCTCTCTTCACCGTCGTCAACTACTTCTCCTTCGCCCAGGTCCTCTTCCTCTACATCAAGGGCCGCTTCTTCTCCAGCGAGGTACCGCACACGCACACACACGCACACACACGCACACACGCACACACGCACACGACCCTGACGAGTTGGTTGGTTCTCCAGTTTGAGACGCACGGCAATGTCTTGGCGGACCTGTGGTACGGCGTGGAGCTGAATCCGCGCATGCTGGGCTTTGACTTCAAATACTTTGCCTACCGACCCCTCATCATGGGCTGGGCTCTCCTCATCCTTTCCATCGTCCACCACCAGTACGCCCCACACGCACACCACACACACCGCCGCCGCACACAGCCAACGATCGGAACGTGTAGGTATGCGGTGTACGGGGCGGTGTCGATGCCAATGGGACTGTACCTGCTGTTCACGTGGTGGTACACCATCGACTACCTGTGGGTCGAGCACAAGATCTGCACCACTTGGGACATCATCGCCGAACACTTTGGCTTTGGCCTCGTCGTACGTCGCCCCACCACCGCCACCACAACGCACGGACGCACCAGATGTGTGCCGTGTGGTCACCTAACGTGTGTGTCGTGCGACAGTGGGGCGACCATGCGTTCTATCCGTTCTTCTACAGCATCCAGGCGCACTACCTGATCGAGCCGTTCGAGCTCCATCCCGTCGCGTACCTGGCCATCGTCGCCGTCTTCTTCACAGGCTACACCATCTTCAGACAGTGCGCACCTCTCTTTTTCTTCTTTTTTTTTTCTTTTTCTATCATCACCTCACACGACACATGCGTGTGGTACACAGGGCCAACAACCAGAAGGACGAGTTCAAGCGCGTAGGGAAGAAGGCCAAGATCTGGGGCAAGCCCGTGACGACGACCAAGGACGGCCGCCTCCTGACCTCCGGCTGGTGGGGTACGCGCCCCTCCCCCCTCTGCAGCCGTCGCTTTTCGTTCTTTTGCTTCCCCTTCCCCGCTCAACTGGCAAAGAGTGAAGCGAAAGACTTACGTGTTGACAATGCGCACAGGTGTTGGCCGGCACATCAACTACCTCGGCGACATCCTCATCGCCGTCGGCTGGACCCTTCCCTGCGGCTTCTCCTCCCTCATCGTACGTCGTCGCCCTAGGCCGTATCGTGTTGTCATCGTCGTTGATTGCTGACCTCAATCACAACGTGTGTGGTGGTGGTACAGCCGTGGACACATTCGATGTTCTTCATTCCGTTCCTGATGCATCGCGAGCACAGGGACGAGCAGCGCATGCGGGAGAAGTACGGCGCCACGTACCAGGAGTACTGCCGCGTGGCCAAGTACCGCATCTTCCCCTTCATCTACTAGCTTGCCTTGGTAGGGGCAACTACTGGCCATCCGTTGCCAGGTTTTCACTTCTTGGAAATCTTACATTTGTTGGCAGATTCCATTAATAAATCCCACTGCAATCAGATTGGATCCAATCACATCTTTGAAGGCCTCGTAGTCCGCACGGCAAATGGTACGGCTGTCAGAAGATTGTTGTTGTTCCATTGGTTTTGTTGTCCGCAATTCTTGTTAATTGATTGAAGATTTGATTTGGATTAAAGGCATTTATTCTAAATCAAAGGAGCTGGCACGGCACGAAGCCGACATGGATCTGCTGGAGTTCATGGAGGTGGAGGCGAGCGACAAGTCCCCCTCGGCCTCCTCCGCAGTGACACCCGCTGGCTTGGTCCCCGGTCGCCCGCGAAAGCGGCGGCGTGAGCAGCCATCGCCCAACGCCAACGACCGCAAGCTGGCCACCACGACAACGATCATCATCGCACACGACACACGTGACACACGCGACACACACGACACACGCGGCACGACAACGGCGTCGGCATCGTCTGCGACTTCGGAGGAGCTCGAATGCGTAGCGCACGCGGCCGAGGCGGCAGTGGTTGCTGCTGATGGCCCGCCGAGGCTGGTCGACTACCCGGACAGCGAGGGCGCCGACGAGGCGGACCTCGACGGCGGCGACAGCAAAGCTACAGAGCTGCCGGACGAGACTGAGAGAGAAGATGAAGGCGATGAAGAAGATAAAGGTAAAGGTGATGATGGTGGTGGTGGTAAGGAAAGCGATGCGCGGACGGAGGAAGGTGATGAGGATTCCGAGATGACGCAGAGCATGGACATGGAGGAGATGCACGCAAGCGTCGTCATTCCTGACGTGGCCACCAGCCAGCGAGAAGAAGAAGACAATACGAAAGGAAAAGAAGAACGAAACAGGGAGGAGCGAAAGAACGAACGAGACGAGCGGGCGGGCGATGAGCTGGGACGGGAGTCTGCGGCGGCGGACAAGCAAGGACAAGGCGAGGGCGGCGGGGCTGGTACTGGTGGCGAGCAGGAACGGCGGGTCGTCAAGGGGGATAAGGCGAAGCGAAGGCTGCCCGACTGGATGGTCCTCACGCCCAAGCAGCTCCAGCAGGTCAGTTGGCCTCATAGCAATCGATGGAGTGCGAGTGTCAGTCTACAGCACACCACAACACACTGACCTACACGACACTTGCTGTGGCTCACCATCACGTACAAACAGGCGCAGGCCGAGAAGGAGCGGGAGATGAGGGAAAGCAAGGCTGTGCTCCGCGAGCAGGCCCTGCACTTCTTCGAAATCATGCAGTGCAGCAGCACTCCGCCCGAGCCCAGTGACTCCACTGTTGATAACGGCGAGTCAGCTGAGCAGGTGGCGGCCGGTGCAGCACAGGACTTGCCAGTCGCCTCGCGTATGCCCTTGAGGAAACGAGTTGGTGACATGGAGTAGCTCACGCACGCACACACACGCACACGCACACACAAACACCCAGCACTCGACTCCAAGCCATTGGTCGCAGCGCCAGTGATGCTCGAGTCGGAAGTGTTGGTAAGTGACACCGTGCGCTACACCGACGTGTTCCTACCCATCGAGGAGGGCCGGGTCGTCATCTTCGACCTCGAGACTTCGGGCTTCGGCGCTGATGATAGGTTCGTCGTTCGCGTCATGTGCGCGTGCGTCTGTTCGACCGCGCATTTGTGTGTGTGTGTGTGTGTGTGTGTGTGTGTGTGTGTGTGTGTGTGTGTATGTATGTGTGTGTGTGTGTGTGTGTGTGTGGTTAATTAACTTTGGACTGACCCCTGGTGGCATTAGCATCATCGAGATTGGGGCCGTGGAGTTGGTTGACGGGCAGCGGACGGGCATCGTCTTTCAGAGGTGGGTCGAGGGAGAGGAAGCAGTGGGAAGGCTTGTGCACGTGAACTAACAGCAGAACAACGATTCAATTCGCAGCTACGCCAAGGCCATGGGCTCGATCAACCCGTATGCCTTCAAGGCTCACGGTCTCTCCGAAGGTCCCACATCACACATCACACACATCACACATCACACACGACGCACTAACAATGTGCCGCTGCAGAGCTCCTGTCGTACCATCAGTCAATCGAAATAGTGCTCACCAACTTCATGCGATGGGTTGGCCAGTCGCCGCTCGTCGCGCACAACAGTCGGTAAGGCTTCCCCCCCCCCCACATCCGTCATCGTGCGAGTTTCGCTGCAAAGCGAATAGGCCAACACTTCCCCTCACCTCCGCTTCAGGTTCGATATGCGCATGCTCTGCCAGGAGTTGCGTCGATGGGACATTCCGATGCACGGCAACATGGTCCGCTCCTCACTCTCTTCTTTACCCAATCCACCACCTGGCGCGTATTGTACTGATTTGCTGCGTGCGGTGCGTGCGACCGGAAGGTGTTCTGCACGCTGCGCTACTACCGGGCCAAGTACCCGGGCATGGCGTACTCGCTCGACGACCTGGCCAGCCACTTCCGCATTGACCAGATCATTGAACGGTGCGTACACGCGCCCTTGTGGTGCCGCGCACACGGCTGACCATCTCCCTCGTTTTTGGGTGAGACCGAGACAGGCGCACACACGGGGCCTTGGTCGACGCCGAGATATGCGCCCGCGTCTATCAAAAGTTCCTGGACGCCCTCTGATGCGATGGTCCTTGACCGCCTGGCGAGGGTGGTGAGCGAGTCTTTATTGCAAAACGCACTTGCCGGCACCGACCACCATTCCGACGACCTTCAAGCCCTCCATGACCACGTCGAGTGCCCGCGTCTTGTGCTGCACGTAGGTCACCGCCGCCTGTTGCACGGCCTGCCGCTGAGTCGCCCGCACCTCCTCCAGCTGCCGCTGCAGCCGCTCGTCGATCTCCCGCAGCCTCTGCTCGAGCTGCGCCCTCTCCTGTTCGGTCGCCGCGCGCACCTGCTCCTCCCTTACTCGACGCGCCTCGTCGGCCGCCCTGGTCTCGAGCTCGCGACACTGGAGGTCGTAGGCCTCCTGGGCCCGCTCGAGCTCGGCGATCGTGTAGCGCGTCGGCGCGTTGGCGGTGATGACCCGCAGCAGCGCGGCCCGAGCCTCTTCCCTGCGCTGGGCGTTGAACTCCTCCTCGCGCGCTGACCGCGCGTCGGCGGTGAAGGCAGGCTGGGGCGGGTTCTCGACGAACACGATGCGATCGGCGCCCAGGCGGCCCACCATCTCGTCAAAGTGGCGATTGCTGCGCGATTGACGCACCCACGCCTGCTGGGCGGCGCGATCGCGGCTCAGATCGGCGCCCGAGGCCGTCACGACCAGCCACACGTTACCCAGGCACCCTTCGCCCAGCACTCCCTCGAGCATGTACCTATTGCCGTTTGTCGTGTCGTTGGTTGTGTCGTGTCGTGAGTCGTGTCGTTGCTCGTGTCGTGTCGTTGCTCGTGTCGTTGCTCGTGTCGTTGCTCGTGTCGTTGCTCGTGTCGTTGCTCGTGTCGT
>CDFE01034684.1:0-17160 GCA_000826465.1 Acanthamoeba mauritaniensis | reverse complement strand
CTCACCTGATACTGACACGCGGTGTTGCAGGCAAAGTGCCAAAATGGAACATAGGTGTGGACGGCCTTGTTCATGTCAAGCTCGGCGCGGAAGTTGGGCCGGAACGGGAGACGCCCGTACCACTCGTCCACTGCCTTCTGCACGTCCTCCAGCGAGCGCGTGGGCTCGGCGAGCAGCACCTCGAACTGCCTGAAGGCGCCCCACACGTTTTCCTGGAAGTCGTCGCGTATGTGTGTCAGCTACCATAGCCCACCGTGCCCGATACGTTCACTCTCCGCACAATCCCCCTCTCTTTTGGGTACCGGGAGGCGGTGGTCTCGGCTTTCACGGGCCACTCGTCGCAACCTCCTGCGCATCAACCTCCGCCCCAGGTCTTCTCGTTTCCGCTCTGTGTGCGTGTCGTGTGGCCACGTTGTGTTAGCACAACACTGTTCGAGCGAGGCAACGGCGGGAAGATCGTTGGACCTGGGTGCTCCTCTTGGTCGGTGGCAGTGGTGCTGATCTCTGTCGTGGGACTGGCGGTGGCGTCAGCGACAGGAGGGGCAGGACTGGGCTCGGTGGCCACCGCTGAGGGAGGAGGCGTCGCAGATGTGGTGGACTCGTGGGACTTGCGCGAGGCGATGAAGACGCGCCACTCGAGCTCCTGCTTGGCGGCTTCCAGCAGCTCGCGCCGTCGCTCCCGCCTCTGCTCTCTCGAGCTCGCTGCGTGTTGGTGCTGTTGGTGGTGCTGGTGCAGCTCCTCTGGTGGTGTTGCTGCTGGGGCATCGGCAGGGCTGACGTCGCTGGCCTCTCTGTGCCCCTGCGGACAACCACTCGTTTAAGACATGCCAGCAAAGCACCTTCTCCTTCCGTGGCACCACAAAGCGGCAAAAGCAAGGGGGGGGGCGTGTAGTACGGTGCAGGCGAGGGGAGAAGTGTGCACCAGGCCCCTACGAAAAGCAACGCATGGGACATTCGTGCGCCTGCTCACGTGCCCAAAGCGCTGGCTGGTGCAGCGCAAGGTGCAGCGCATTACGGATGAATCGATCTTGAGCCGCTTGATTTCCTTCTTGTTTTCCTTTATGCTCAATTTCCTTTCTTCTTTAAAACGCTGGAATGTTGTCCTTCATAACTTACCTTTTTTAGGAAGTCAAAACTGGTCCTCCTCCAAACGCCCTACCTGGCTTGACGCCAACAACAACAACAACCAGGAATGCATAGGCGCCGCCTCTACCCAGCCTCTTCTTCAGCTGTCTTTGCCTCCTCCTCCTCCTCCTCCTACTCCCTCTACTTCTGGGGCGTGGTGCTGGTGTGGTTGGCCTCCTCCTCCATCTCGCTCGTCGAATCCGCGAACCTGGTCAGGTGGAGGTTCGACAATGCCGGGGCGGTCGACGCAGCCCAGATACCGCTCCCGCTCGCCGCCTCGGTCGGCCTGGGCGCCGGCGCGATGACCAGCAACTGGGCCGACTTGACCAAGATCACCTTCAACTCGCGCGGTGATAACTTTGCCGGCCAGTTCCAGGGCTCGGCCAGCAATGGGCGCTACGTGTCCTTCACCTTCTCCACGACGGGCTACCAGAACATCAATCTGGGTCTCGACTTCCGCTTGCTGAGCGGCGGCTTCACCACCTTCGACGTACTCACCACCACCGACGGCACCAACTTTGTCTCGCGCTCGACCTACACCACCGCCTTGACCACGTTCGAGGAGGTCAGCGTCGACCTCTCCGCCCGGACCGAGCTCAACAACGCGGCGTCGGTCGAGGTGCGGCTGGCGTTCAGCGGCGCCACCACCACCAACGGCAATTCGCGGATTGACGACGTCCTCTTCTCCGGCACCGTGATCCCGTCCACGTCGCCCACGCCGTCGCCCACGCCCTCCACCACGCCGCCCAACTCGCCCTCGCCCTCGAGCTCGCCGTCGCACTCGCCCAGCCCGTCGCCGTCGCCCGTGATCAGCTTCGCGCAGTGGACCTACTCTGAGGCCACGGCCGTCGACGCCGAACAGATACCGCTCCCGCTCGCCGCCTCGGTCGGCCGGGGCAACATGACCAGCAACTGGGACGACCCGGCCCGGATCACCTACGCCAGCCGCAATGCGGGCGGGTTCGCGTGCGGTTTCAGGGGCCAGGCGAGCAACGGGCGCTACCTGGCCTTCACCGTCGACTCGACGGGCTACCAGCGGCTCGTGCTCAGCCTCGATTACAGGCTTGCGTCGCTCAACGGCTTCGACACGCTCGACGTGCAAACGACCACCGACGGCACCAACTACGCCACCCGGTTCAGCTTCACCGCGTCGGAGGACAGCTTTGTGGGGGTCACTGTCGATCTGAGGGCCCGGAGCGAGCTCGACGACGCGGCCTCGGCCGAGGTGAGGCTGGTGTTAAGCGGCGCCACCGCCACCAACGGCGGTTCGAAGATCGACAACGTTGTGTTCGGAGGCGAAGCCCTCCCCTCGCCGTCGCCCAGCTCCTCGCCTACCCAGTCGCCCAGCCCCTCGGTCACCCCATCGCCCTCCAACTCGCCCTCAAACACCCCCTCTCCGTCGCCGTCGAACACACCCTCGCCCTCCCCCTCGCCCTCGCCGTCCAACACGCCCTCGCCGTCAAACACGCCATCGCCGTCCAACACGCAGTCACCTTCCAACACGCCCTCGCCGTCTCCGTCCAGCACGCCGTCTCCGTCAACCACGCCGTCACCGTCGAACACGCCGTCGCCGTCAAACACGCCATCGCCGTCCAACACGCCCTCGCCTTCCAACACTCCCTCGCCGTCCAACACGCCATCGCCGTCCAACACGCAGTCGCCTTCCAATACGCCCTCTCCTTCGACAACATCATCGCCATCTAACACGCCCTCGCCTTCCAACACGCCGTCTCCTTCGTCCACCAATTCACCCACGCCGTCCAATTCGCCCTCGCCGTCCAACACGCCCTCTCCTTCGACAACGTCATCGCCGTCCAACACGCCCTCGCCGTCCAACACGCCTTCGCCTTCCAACACGCCGTCGCCTTCGTCCACCAATTCTCCATCGCCTTCAAACACGCCTTCTCCTTCGCCCACGGCGTCGACTACCGCCTCCCCCTCGCCTTCGCCCACCAACTCGCCCTCGCCTTCGCCCTCCACCTCCCTCTCTCCCTCGCCCTCGCCCTCGCCGACGAACTCGCCCACACCGTCGCCCTCTAGCTCGTCCTCGCCCTCGAGATTGCCGACATCTTCGCCCACCGCGTCGCCCACCCCGTCGCCAAGCCGAACGCCCACCACGACCCCCAGCATCTGCCTGGCCACCCTTCGCACCATGACCACCGACGAGGCCAGCGCTCGTCTCTATGTCGGGAATTTCCTCTTCGTGGGCCTCAGCGGCGCCGCGCCGTCGTTCGCCGAGAGCCTGAGCCAGCCGGACAGGTTGGCCGCGTGCCGATTCGAGGCCGACGGCGTGCCGCTCATGACGGGCTTCGACGCGCGCAAGGCCAGCGCCGCAGACCCCGCCACCATCCGCACGCGCCTGAGCGTGGCCAGCGTGGCGTGTCCCGTGGTGTCGAGCTACGTCGAACTGAGCTTCACCGGGTCGGCGGTCGACGCTGTGCTCCATATGCGCGAGGCGAGCCTGGACGCGCTGGGAACGGCCACGCACTTTGGCGTGGGCGTGTGGAACCAGGAGGCGGGCGGCGACGGCGTGGCCACATTCCTCGTGTCGCTGGTGCGCGTGGGCAACAACCTGGGCGCCTGCCCACCCAACAACCTGCCCGCCTTCTACTAATACAGGCTATGAATGAACAATAATCTTTTCTCAGACAATAGTATTTTCAGTTGATGATGATCCCACACCAATTCCTTATTCCATCAACACAACATATGTGCAATGAAAACTCTCTGGACTCACCCAGTATACCCATGCTAAGCTGCTGCTGCGTTGCAAGTGGGAGGCAAGTGGGGGAGTATTAACTGGAGAGCACACATTACATAGCTTGAGGTGCGGTGGTGCCTCCGTGTACCAGCTCTGTCTGCTTCCCTGCAGCGTTGGCTGCCGCCTCCAAGTGCTTGAGATACTCGGAAGGCAAGTGGTCGGCGAGGAAGAACAACGGTCCCAGGAACGGCAGGCGAAACAGAGCAAGCCACCTGGCCCCGGAGCTTGCTACCTGGAATGGAAGGCGCACAAAATGGCAGACTGCGTTCCACGCGACGTTGGACCAGCCAGCCCACCGTCTACGCTCCAAGGAGGCCCAGTGGTTGACGCGGATGGGAGTGCCCACGTGCCAGAAGTTGGTGAGCGCTCGCGGGTCTTGGGTCACCGACGTGCTGCCCAGCGGAACGGTGCACACGATGTCGTTGGCGTTGACAATGTTGAAGAAGTTGCGAGCGCAGGGGTGCCTGCTGATCTCCTTGGCGTAGCGCGCGTCGCCTGTCCGCGGCGTGCCGAAGGAGTAGCCTCCCTTCAGTGCCTGGTTGTGGTCACCACGACGGTGAGTGGTGCAAAGGGGTAACTTGATAGGGGGGGGTGAACCATCTTGGAGATGACGAGTGGAAACTGAGGCACGTGGAGGAGATGCGAGAAGAAGATGCTCGCCAGGGCGGCACCGAGACTGTGGCCAGAGACCCAGACCGCCGGCTCCGACTCGTGGGCCAAGAACTGCTTCTGGATGGCCCAATTCGTCGTTCTGATGACCCGCTCGTAGAACGTGAGGCAGGGGTGAAGCCGCTGTCGCCCAGGTTTACTCCCATACCCAGACGCTGTTTGATCTGCTCTTCGCAGCACACAAACCCCTCCTTTGCCAACGAATGCCCAACCTGGCCCACATGGCAAGGATCAGCACTCCATGGAGATCAGAACAAAAAATGCATGTGAAGCGAAGCGCACCTGCTGCGGCTCGTCATCCCCGCGTTCTGTCGTTCTGTCCCCATCCTCAAGGCCCTGCTCGCCGGTGACAGGTCTCAGGTACACAGGCCATTCGAGTTGCTCATAAAAACCCTAGGGTTAACCCAAGCACGATGCGCCGTGGTGAGTGCATCAGACTGATGAGTTTGTGTCACTACCTGTAGTGGTTGGGAGGGGTCACCTCGTGGATCATGCCGGGTAGGTTTTCGCCGTGCGGTTTGACCTTGCTCATGGTGCAGTCGATCATCCACTCCACCCAGTTGAAGGGGGAGGTGCCCTTGAAAAGGATCACGACGAAGTCCTGGCCGCTGCCTTCGCTGCCTTGGCCGCTTGATGCCCTCGGACACGCTTCGCCACGATGCCTACAACTGGCTCTCGAGTGGTAGACGATCCACGCCACCTGGGTGCTTGCTTCGCCATGTTTCGGAAGAACGATCCTGTACTCGAGGTGCCACTGGCGCAGGGCAGCTTCGAAGACGTCCCTGTCCTCGTAAACCAGCGCGCAGAGGTGGACGAAGAGGATCGCGTTGTCGAGGTCGAAATCGCACTTCGTCAGGTCGGTCCCACCACGTTTGTCTCCGCCCTCACCGGGGAGGTAGGCGTCGTGAATGTCTGGGGTTGCAGCGTTGACCGCGCTGAGCTTATTTTTGGCCAGGCCGTGCAGAAACTCGCAGATCAACCACGCGGGCACGCAAAACCAAACGCCTACCACAGCCATCAGCCAGAAGGCCACAAGGACGACGGCGTTGATGATACTCCAGCACACGTGGTCGACCCACATCTTGGAGTTGCGCCAGAGCTTAGAATGAAAGAGGCGCCAGTTGGTGTAGTCGGTCAACACCCAGCCACCATGGGTGGTGCGACCGACGCCGACGTTGGCGGGAGGAAGGAAAATCTTCTGTAGCCAACAGGGGGTCCCCTGGCCAGGTGGACCGCCGATGTCTCTGTCCGAAGAGTGCATGGCTAGAGGTAGGGAGTTGTGGTCGTGGAGAGGGTTTTGCTGAACCCTCCGAGCCCTCGGGCTGACTTATACACCACGAGAGCGTCGCGTCACACCCAACTAACCGATCGGCCTTGAGATGTGGCAGAGGCAACGGGGCCAACAAAGCGCAAATCGAGGAAAATCACCAAGACGAATAGCGTGAGGCTAGAGCCCTAGTAGCTACTGTCATTTTTGTCAGCTACTGATTGGTAGAGACTTAGATTTGTCTGCTATCGGATTGGAGGCTTTTGAGATCCCTAAACTGGCGTGATTTCTAACAACCTGCCCGCCTTCTACTAATCAGGTGATGTATCAGTTACAACAGGATTTGAAGAGTATTTAATGATCCCACACAAATGCCTTGGTTCACACAACAGAAAGTTAGGGTGGACAGGCGCCGCTGTTCTTGCCCACGCGCACCAGCGACACGAGGAATGTGGCCACGCCGTCGCCGCCCGCCTCCTGGTTCCACACCCCCACGCCAAAGTGCGTCGCCGTGTCCACAACGTCGATCGTCTCAGGGGCGCGCCAATGCCGCACCGCTTCAGCAGCCGACCCGGTGAAGCTCAGTTCAACGTAGCTCAACACCACGGGACACGCCACACTGGCCACGCTCAGGCGCGTGCGGATGGTGGCCGGGTCTGCGGCGCTGGCCTTGCACACGTCAAACCCCGTCATGAGCGGCACACCATCAGCCTCCAATCGGCACGCGGCCAACCTGTCCAGCTGGCTCAGGCTCTCAACGAACAACAGCGCAGCGCCTCTGAGGCCCATGAAGAGGAAAATCCTGACATGCTGGCACACCATCAGTGGTCATGGTGCACAGGGTGGCGGTGCCCAGGCAGATGCTTGGGAGATTGGAGGGTGTTTGGCTGGGAGATGGCATGGGCGTGGCTGAGGGCGTCTGGCTGGGCGTGCAGGTGGCAGTGGTTGACGGGGTTGATGACAGAGAGACAGTGCAGGAGGGCGACAGTGTCAACAAGGGCAAGCGCATGCTGGAGGGCGTCAGCATGGTCAAGGGGGTAGTGGTCACCGACAATGAGGGCAAGGGAGAGGGCAAGGGAGAGGGCAAGGGCATGTTGGTGGGCAACAGGGTGGAGGACAGCGATGAAGTAGAAGAGGGCAAGGGCATGTTGGTGGGCGAATGGGTCAACAAGCACTGCCAGGACAGTAGACAGGGAAAAGCTGGTTTAGCGCACCTAGGCACACCATTTCACTGTTTTCCCACCCAAAAAGGTGGCCCACAGCCAGACCAGCTCGCCTTGGTGGGCTGAAGATGGAACGTACCCACCTTCTTGTCCGCCTTGGGGGCACCTTGGTGGACGGAAGATGAAATGTGGATGACTAGGAAGAACATCAAGATCTATATCAGCTACAAGCAGTGCAGTATGCTTCCAAGCTGTTCTCTTCCATCAGGTCCCACTTGATGTTGGTTGCTCCTGTTGCAGCCATGATTACAGTCTTCAGGGCTTCTTTTGGAGGAGAAGCCCAGTCAGGCAGATCGCTAATGTGCCACTTGAGCTTGTCCCTGCCAACTGGCTTCATTCAGGGCTGCCACATAGCACACAACACTGGTCTGAGGAAGCACTGCACTTGGGAGCGAAGCTAACCACTCTTGAGTCCCTGAAATAGTGCTCAAACATGTGAGCAGCAAAACTGTTAGCACACAACACTGGTCTGAGGAAGCACTGCACTTGGGAGCGAAGCTAACCACTCTTGAGTCCCTGAAATAGTGCTCAAACATGTGAGCAGCAAAACAAACAGTCAGCTTTGTCACTTGTGTCACAACAGTCAGCTGGGTCACTTGCATCATGATGGTCAGCCTCTGTGCTGATGAAGGCGTGGTGGTTTGGGTTTTTTTATTGTTGCACCAAGTGTCAGGAGGGAGCTCACATTGCATGCTGGTATTTTCCACACCATGCTTGCACTTATGCAGGAGTGGTGAGGGCTCTGGAGACACAAGCATCACCGGCAGTTGACTGCAAAGTGATGATTTGTTCTCCTTGTCCTTGGACTCCTTGAGGGAGAGGCTTGGAGCAGACTTGGCTGTCTTCTTGGCAACCATGTTGTACAAACCAGGGCCAATAGGCTTGACTCCTTTAAGAGAACCTGTAGAGTGGACTATGAATTATGTTACTATAAAAGAAGCTTTCAATACAAAAGAAAGCATGACGTACCAGAGAACTTGACTTGCTGCAAGCAGCTCTTGCTGGTGGCAACACAACACTTCCTAGTCCTCAGGGTGAATGTCTGGTTGGCTCACTTCTTCACTGTTGCCATTGTTGCTGTCATCACTGTTGTTGCCAATCCTGTTGGCCAGCTATTTGTCAAATGTCAACAATGCTATAAATAGATGTGATATTGAGACAGTACCTTGATACTGTTGAATAAACTTGTAGTTTTGTTAAGCTGTTTGTCAATTCCCCTGCTGTGCTGCTCATCACCATGGTCGTCATCTTGCCTGCCATACTGTTCATCATCTTGCCTCTCATCGTCTTGCCTCTTGTTGTCTTGCCTCTTGTCATCTTGCTCTCCTCATCTTGCTTAATGTTAGATCTGTTTTGTTTCTTTGCAGCCTAATTGAGAAAAGGTGAGAACATGAAGTGCGCTCACACTGTGTTGTGGTGTTAACATACCACATAGGCCTGAGGCAAGTCAACATACTTGAAGAGACTCAAGGCTTTAGTCCCAGGCTTTGCAGAGCACACTTCACTAAGGTTCACATCTCACCACCACCCAACTGATTGCTTGGAATGGCCAGGTTCTGTGTTGGGATGTGAGGCGTCCTCAGTTGTCCACTCACTGGACATCTTGAGGGCTGTTTGTACAAGACAGTGCCTAAAGAGTTAATCAGCTACACATTTGTTAGTAAATTGTAAAACACATGAAGAAGGTTGTGTACCTGTGACATCTGCCTTGAACTGAAGTGGTGTCTTCTTTGGCTTCAGATGCTCAAACGTACATGCAAGCAACAAACACAGCAACTCCAAGACCCTCTTCCATCACTTGCATACCTGAAGAGAAAAAACAAACATGAGAAACAAAGAAAAAAAGAAAGGTGGCAAATACAATACCGCTGGCATGAAGCTCTTTCTTATCCACTCCTTGGCATTGGTGGAGAGCAGCACTTTCTCCTTCTCCTCAATCCTCTTGATGAGCTCAAGTTGGAGCATGTTCCCCTCACCTTGCTTGACCTTCATGATGTCAAAGTAGACATGCAATACCTTGTCTTGCATGAGGGTGGTGATGTTGTCCTGCTCCAGACTCAAGTGAGCATCCACCTTGGCAGCAAGGCTCTCCATTAGCTGCATGCTCTTCTGTTGCACCTTCCACAGCTTGTCCAAGCCTGCTGCCAGGACCTGCAAAAACGAAAGAATCTCTGGGTGTAGAGTGTAAATTCTTTTACAACAAATAAATGGAAATGAAAGCAATGTAAACCTTCATTGGTGAGTGTGGAGGAAGGCGCCTTTGCTGTAGGCCTTGCATTCACTGTTGCACAGATAAACAAAAAGTAGAAATCGTGTAGAAGAGATTTCTACACATTGATAATGGAAATGTACCTCCATTCCTCATGTTGGACATCAGTGCCTTTGTGAGAGCCCTTGCATTACCTGATTGAAGATGCACAGAATAAAAATTGGCAAAAATAGCAAAATTAAGAATTGAGTAGCATGTTGTTGATTTCAGATGTACCAAGGGTCCAGCCAGTTTTCTTCATGTTGATCAGCAGTCAGCAAAGATGGGGAAGATCAGGATGGGGGCTTCTGGTCTTGTGTCTGCTACTCCACCAGGGGGCAGGAGCAGTATGCTCTTTTGCCAGTGAGCCTTTTCTACCATCATACCTAGTTATTTCCCAGATTTATGACCCTTTTTTCTGGGTTCTGGAAGACCACAGAACCTTTGCCTCATGGAAAAACTCAGGCAAGGAATGCAGCCAGTTTTCCTTCACATTCCTTGCCCTAGTTCTTCCAAAGATGTGGTGGTGTTCTGCGGACAAGCTCAGTTTCTGCATATGGGTTTTTCAAATATCTTCAACAACTCTAGCAATACAAGTCAGCTGGTCAAGGCTTTTGAAATATGCAATCAATTGACATGCATGTCAGCAAAAATCCCTCCACAGAAACAGGCTTGTGCCTGCCCAGATTTCTTTCTTCCACACCCTCAGCACCACGCGCACATTGGGCTTCCAGAGCAAGGGGGGAAGGTTTTGCTTTTCAAAAAAGTGCATACATTCCCTCTTTGCCTTTGAAATCATTCACTTCCATCAACTAATCTTAAATTTACAGTGACTGATCCCAATCACCTTGAAATGGAGTACATCCATTCCCTTCCTTTCATTTTGCATGCCCAATTTTGCTGTTAATTCCTTCTTTTTCTTCATGCAGGTATGGCAGTATTGCCAGGTACCATCAGCCCAAGGAGCACAAGCAACAATCTCAGAAGAAGAGCAAGCCGCAACCATCACAGTATGTAAATTTTCCCTCTTCATTCCATTTCTGATTTCTCCTTTTGACTCCCCTTCAGAGCAGATTGCAAGAGGAAGCTACAGCACTATGCAGGTAAGAACAAATGGAAGCAAATCTGCAAGGATGTCACACAGTGGCGCGGCATCAAGATGGTACATTACATGACCAATGTGATGTGTGTGATCATGTTGTTCCTCTTTGTGTTAATCTGATTGTGATCCTTAACATGCCTGTGTATGTGCATGCAGATGTACCTGCCAGACCTTCATGTGGACTGCCAGGACATCAACATCAACAACAATCAACATCTCTACTTCAGCAATCATGTAGAACAGTACTATGTTGCCATAATGTGCGCATGGTCTCACAATGACGTGCACAAGGGCTTTGAGGACCACGCCTACACAAACAACCCAGATGGTGCCATCAACAACTTCTACAGGCGGCTCTTTGCACACCAGATTGACTTTGCCTTCAACCTGGACAAAGACTACATGCTTCTCTTCCAAATCTTTTCAATGTACTACCACAGGAGGTACTCCTCTCCTCCTGCACACATGTATACAGTTTTCCTTTCACAATCACTCTTCCTTTACACCCCCTCCTTTGTCTGCTTAGATACAAGCAGAAGCAGACAAGGGTGGAGATGCAAAGGAAGCTTGCTCACAACAAGTATGAGGCAAGTGCTGGATTGATGACACTTGCCTCATGGTATGTGATTGTTTTGTTTATTTTGTTCATGTCTTCTCTTTCAACATGTGTGTGTAGCACACAGGATCAGCATGACACAGAACATGAGGCGCACATAGAAGGAGAAGAGCCACACACACCGATTGAAGGAGAAGACATCACAGAGGCTGCAAGCCTGCTAATGGTATTGTTCTCCCTTCTTTGCTTTTTAAACACCTGACCAAATTCATGTCTATGTACCCACAGGAGGCTCACAGTCTTGATGCTGAAGTCATTCTTGCACATGCTCCATCTCTTTGGCAACAGACTGAACATGAAGGCCATTGCCTTCAGCATTGACAACAGCCCCAAGGAGCTCATCCACTGGCGCTTCAGCAAGCAGATTGACCACCTCATCACGTTCAAGCCAAGCAGCGAAATCCTCTACACAAGGTGCACCATCTATTGGTGCTCAAGAACCATCACCTACTTCAACGAGGTGTACAGCTTTTACAAGTGACAGTACATCACCATTCCTCTATTTCACTTTTTTGGCACCTCACAGTTACTCTTTAGTTGTTTGGTTAATGCAGGAGACAAGGAGCTCTTTTGCCCAACGTGCTATGTCCAGATGACAAATGCACTCTTCTTTGGTGGCCACGACCCACTCAGGCTACACTTTGGTTTGCTCCCCTCACACAATCTTCAATAAACATTTGTTTGCATGGGGGGGGATAGAAATGGCAACAGAGAATGCAAGGTGGTGTGCAGATTGTGAGGTTTGGTTCTCACATCAAGGCTGGCAGCATGAACAATCTGAACACCATTCCAGAGAGAAGCATACACTTTCTTTTACTCTTTGCCTTTTAAACTAACTCACCACTTGTTGTTTGCAGGTGCAAACAACAAGCTTGCCATGGAGCAGCTCATGCAACTGCGCCTGGCTAGTGACAAGGAGAATGAGCAACAATGACAAGGATGAGTGTGACAGAGGTTCAAATAATGGTGTCAAAGAGGAAGGTGAGGAAGGTGAGGAAGGTGAGGAAGGTGAGGAAGGCGAGGAAGGCAAGGAAGGCAAGGAAGGCAAGGAAGGCAAGGAAGGCAAGGAAGGCAAGGAAGGCGAGGAAGGTGAGGAAGGTCACACAAGGAGATGAGCTTGTTCTTCTTACTGACTGCCTTTCTCAAACATAGGCATGTCATACATGTGTAGCACAAAGAGAGGGAGCCGTAGAGCGCACAATAGCAGAGCCCAAGAACAAAGTGCTTTACAAGCACATGCAAAGAAACGACATCACCAAGCACACAATGGAGCACCTGCTTCACATGCATCACAACCCACCTTTCAGTATCAGGATGATCACCAAGAGTGTTCATGTACTGAGTGAGGCCAGTCAGGTACACTTCACACTTATTTATTTTTGTCATTTCCTGTGATTGATTGCTACACATGCAGATCATGTACCCACCAGTTGCACAGTGTCAGGCTCACATCAGTCAGAGGACACTTGACTTTGTGTCCCCAACCAATGTAATACATGATTGCTACAAGCACAAGAGGGACTTAAGCAAGGAGCACTTCCATTTCCAACAGAGTACAAGGCTCAAGCACCCATGCAACTGTAAACAATTTGCAACAGTGCAAACGGTACATCACCCCACAAACACCTTTTCAATAGACCATAACTTCTGTGTCTTCAGTTACATGTGGTACAGGGCTGGCATGCAAGGGTGAAGGTGGAAAGACTGCCAGCTCATCCTTCCCATTTTCTACATTGACGTGTAAGAGTAAAGTCAATCTAGAAACCAAAGTGTTGTCAGGATCTACATGTCCTTTGCCAATGTGTTGATGGAAGAAATGGAGATCACTGAGTCAAGATACCTCCTCTGCCTCATGCCACAGAACGTCAACCTCTTTGATGCCTTGCAGATCATCATCATCACACCAATGCGCCTGCTCAAGTGCAGATACAACATACTTCAAGGCCAAGGGAGCGACGTGCCACTGCTATGGGTCCATGTACTGCATCCTTGGTGATCATCCCTCACAAGCACTGTGTGCCAGTACATCTGCTTTCTTCTGTTTCTTCTCTTTTTGCACATCTTAACTCAACATGTGTTACAGGGTTGGCACAGGGGGGCTGCCAGTACTGCCACAACCTCTTGGCCTTCTTCCATGAGGGGGAATGGCTGATCAAGGTTGGTGGCCAAACAGTGCACCAGCCCCAGTGATGTGGCAACTACTGGAGCGTCTATGACACTCATGTTGTGATGCTCAAGGCCTCCAATGAAGGAGTCCATGGCAAGGTTGGCCCTGCCAACGAGAAAATAAAGGTGCATGGCTGGGGTTGACAGGTAAGCCCATTCTGGGATTGCATCCAGACACTTGCAGTACACCAGCATCATGAATGAGCTTGAGGAAGTGATCAACAAGGTGTTCAAGGTGTTCCCACAAAGCAGAGACACAGATCCTTTGGCAAAACGCAAACACACATCTTCCCTTTTCTTTCTTCCCTGTTCTTCCATGCAACACTCATCACCTACAACACAACACAACACATGCACGACATGACCAACAACACAACACAACACACACACAAAATGCATGTGACATGCACACCACATGCACACAACATGTAGGGAAAGGTGGTGGTGGTGGGGCTGACAGGAGGTGAAATGGACAGTTTCCTGCAGATCGCTGAGCTTCTCTTCAAGGAGTGGGTGAGCGATCTGCAGGAGTGTGAGTGTTGGCATATCCACATTGACATCGCCTCCTGCAGCAAGAGACCTATGACACCATCAACCTCAACAACCTTGAGATGATGACCAAGAGGTGGAAATATCTCATGGTCAAAATCTACACTGGCATTGCTGAGTGGTGGTGAGCAATGCAGTTGAAGAAGTGGTTGTGGATGGGTGAGATGGCAGCCAGCAACATGATGATGAGTGGTGAGAAGCTACTCAGCTTTAAATTTCCAAACTTTGAGGTTGCACAACACTGGTTGGAGCTGATCTGCTTCCTTGGGCCCCCATGGGTGCAAGACACACGCCTATGGGAGCAGTGGCACCTTGTGGTGAAGATGACAGCACGTCAGACCAACCAGATCAACACTGAACTCACAATTCTTGTGAAGGTACAGTTTTGTTGCATGCAAGTTTTTTACATTTTCTTACCTCTTGTTTTGTTCAGACACACCAAAAGGACGCCATGATTCGCCACCTGGCCTACACTGGGCTGTCCCCTGTGAGCTCTGTGCAGGGTTCATGGAAGGAACCCTACACACTCAGCATTCATGGTGAAACGACCAGCATCATGAGAGACTGCAAGCAGAACCTCTTCAACACTGTCAAACATGAGCTGGGCGAAGGCGTCAAGATAGCCAACAAGCTCACTTCACACAAGTCAGCACCCTACTATGGCCACTTCCTCCAACCAGGCAATGGGATTGCCTTGCATGTTCCGGAAGTATCCAAA
This sequence comes from Acanthamoeba mauritaniensis, assembly GCA_000826465.1. Lineage (NCBI taxonomy): Eukaryota > Discosea > Longamoebia > Acanthamoebidae > Acanthamoeba > Acanthamoeba mauritaniensis. The sequence continues at coordinate 2,716 of CDFE01034684.1, read as the reverse complement.
CATACAATATAGTTTGTCAGTGTTTTGGCTTCTCTCATCCTTGGTGTTTAACTCTTTTTAAATGTAGATACATCTCATCATCAACAATTCAAGACACACCATACTCAACAAGTCCAAGACACAGCATGTCATGATTGGAAGGATATCTCGGCTCCTTCAAATCACCTGCAACAACAAGGTGAGGCTGTGGGTTGAGCTTGAGCTTGGTGATCTGTGCAGTGTCATTGATGGCTTTCTCAAGTTCAGGCTCAGCCAGCAACGTTTCTACCTTCCCTTTGGGTGGAACTGATGGACGGTCGCCAAGCACGTCCACCTTGTGCCATACAAAGCAGGTATGATATATAACCATCACATTAGGTGGCACCTGGGCAACAGGTGGGCAACACCAGCAAGCATCTCAATGTGCTGATTTTTGGTGGTTTTTTCCATCTGTGGGAAGGTGGGAAAGAGCTTGCTTTTTTCCACCTACTGTCCCAGCAGTGAGGGAGATGAAGTAGAGGATGGCAAGGGTGAGGGTAAGGGCATGTTGGTAGGCAAAGGGGTGGTCGACAGTGAGGGCGAGGGCATGTTTGTGGGCAATGGAGTAGACAAGGCACTGGGCATGATGGTGGCCAAAGGGGTCAATGAGGGCGAGGGCATGTTGGTGGGCGATCAGGTTGACAACAGGCTGGGCAAGGGCAACAGAGTGTTCATGGGTGAGGGCATGCTGGTGGGTGACATGGACAACAAGGGGCTTGAAGAAGTTGACAGAGTTGAAGAGGGGGAGGGAGTGGTAGAGGGTGAGGGCGAACTGGTGGGCGACAGGCTCAACAATGGCAAGCTCACACATGAGGGCATGCTTGTGGGCAAACAGGTCAACAATGCCCTGGGCATTGTGGTGGACAAAGGAGTCAAACAGGGCAATGGCGTGGGCGAAGGGGTCAATGAGGGCGAGGGCATGGTGGGTGAGGAGGTTGACTAGGCTCTGGGCGTGGTGGTGGATGAAGGAGTTGACAAGGGCGATGGCGTGGGCGAAGGAGTCAATAAGGTGCTGGGTGATGAGGTGAGGGCGAAGGTTTGCCTTCACAGCAAGCCTGGTCTGCCCACCACCCTCGCCCTTGCCCACCTCAACCCCCTCCAGTTAGCCCTCACCCTCACAGTCACCCACGGTCTCACCATCACCCTCATTGACCCCTTGCAGCCCCTCTCCAACACCCTCACCCTCATCAACCCCTTCCTTCCCCACCATGCCCTTGCCTTCGTCAACACCATCACCCAGCTCCTTGTCAACCTTGATACACCACAGGCAAGCACACTGACCATGACACACAAAAAACGATGGTTCAGGACAGGCAAGGATCAAACTCGCACCTTCACCAGGCTGGCAACGTGCTACCACTTACTCCACCATCCCAATCCCACCCCCACCACCACTCCTCTTTGTCAGAGCCAGGCGTGGTGAACAGGGCACAGCAGCCAAAGGCCATTAGGTGGCCATGGGTGGCGACCCTCCAGCAAGAGAGGAAAGGGAGGGCCAGCAGCCAGACAGTTTCTATGCCAACGAAAATTGAGATGAGCTTGTACTGGAACCAAGCACCATCCATGGAGATCATTGGAATCTTTGAGTGGTGATGTGATACATTTCATCTGGCCAGAGGTTAATTGTGCATTGAAAAGCTGGTGCCCAAGGCTGCTGGCTATGAAACTGACCTTTCCCCATCTTTCTGGGTTTATATTACAATTTGTAAAAAGAATGCTTTTTCATCTATTATTGGAACTTTACTGAATGATTCTTCCATCTTTTTTTTGTAAAACAAATGTAGTGGTGTTACTGGGCAGTGCAGAGCTGCAATGCACTGGGTGCAACACCAAGGTGGGTGCAGCAGAGCTGGAGAACAACAGGCGGCTTGCACTGCTCCAAACAGGCCTGAGACTCACAAACAAAATCACTTTTCAAAATGACTGGACCTCTTATTTCAAAAGACCGCAAGTTTCAGGTGGTCCATGGAGCTCTCATCATCACTGACCAAGTCAGGCAGTGGGCAGTCTGGGTTGATTGAGGGTGTGAACAATTCTGAGCAGAGAAGAAGCATGAGATTTAAGCAAAGGGAAAAGTGCATATGAAGGTGAAGATACCCTGACTCTGTGAGTGATCAGGCTCTTGAGTGAGGTCCACCTCAGCAAGAGACTTGGTATGAGCAGAGGTCTTCTGCTTCTTCGACCTGCACAAGTACTTGTCCGGAGGTGGTACCCACTGATGAATTTTTGGAAGCCAGGTAAATTCCCAACACCTTAAATTAAACACAGGCTGCCTGATTTAGGGAATAGATAATTCCCACATAAAGCAATAACAAGAAAAAAAGCAACAATACTGTGATGATTGTTGGTATTGCCAGACTAAAAGAAAACAATACTAAAAATGGTTTTAATTTAAAAATAATTGCAAAATTGGGAGCATCTTGAGAAATGGCAGATTAAAATACAATCATTTTGAGAGATATGGTGCTGTAACTGGGCCATCAGTCAAGGTCTGGAATGACCAATTTCTATCATGTACATGTATGTGACAACCAAAAATATAAAACCAGACACTTATTTTATTGTGTACATGTACACAATGACAACGCACGTTTTTTTCAGTCTGGCACACAGAAACCATAAAAGGAACAATTATGGCTGCTGGATTTAACCAGACAAAAAAGTAAATTTTTATTCTTTACACAAGCAACTCAGAGGG
>CDFE01034588.1:0-12140 GCA_000826465.1 Acanthamoeba mauritaniensis | reverse complement strand
CGAGGGTCTCAAGGTCCTTGCAGGTGAAGGTGAGCAGGAGGCATCCACAAGCAGTCAGGCCAGCATAGCTGACCCATACAACACCATCACCTTCATCTTCAATCAGTACTTTATGTACAGCATCACATAAAGGTACATAAAAGCTGTGTTGTGTCATTAGGAGCTGATGATCATCCATCTCAGTTTGATTTCTAAAGTTTTTCTTTTTCTTTTTTCCTTTTTTTCTCATTCAGAACAATGCAAGGGCAGGCAAACACAAGTGCTCCCATCAGGGCAGCACCAGCAAGGTCATTGTTTGTTCTTTTGCCCCTCCACCATGTCACACAAACAATCAGGTACAGCACTCCAATTTATTTATTCATTTCAAAGATGCACATCCTGACCATTACATGGGCAGCCTCATCCAATGTATCTTTGAGTAGCAGCTCATCCACCACTACTTGTGTAAGGTACGTGTTTGCTTCACATACATTTCAGTGTTAGCTTCTGTGTTCCTCTCACTCTCTTCCAGAACAAGGGGAGTGAAGACAGGCAAATGTGAGCTCCCTGATAGGGCAGCACCAGATGCTTCCTCCCCTTCATTATGGGCATACCATCATGACGTGCATTTATTAACCTGCTCAATCTCAGATAAAGCTCTACGCAAGAAGCTAGTGCACAAGGGCATTCACAGCATCAACAAGTTCTTGCACAACAACAGCAATCAGCCGGCAGACACGGATACCCACTCAGCAAGGGCGTTCAAATTCTGGTCCAATTGGATTCACAATGGGTGCAAGCCAGCAGCCAATTCACAGGACTCCTGCATGTTCAGATCTATCAAAAAGAAGGTACGTCCAACACAAAGAGCTCTCTACATGCACAGGAGACTAAAGCACTTATCTCATATCACAGTACAGCAAGAAGACAGGCAAGGCAGCATCCTCCACAACAGAAGATGAGAACAACCTCAACATTGGCAACACAACTTTTGGGGAAGGGTCAACCAAGACGGAGGAGTCAAGGGAACAGACCAAGGGCACGTACAACAAGTGTGGTTTCAATTTCAGGAGGTACAGCTCAGAGCTCTCATGTGCCTTTGAGGACTCAGTCAAGACACAACATTCTTCTCTTTCTCTTGATGATGAAGTCAATGTCTTCCCCAGCAACAACAACATCAACAACAACGTCAAGGTATCCTTCAACAAAAGCCAGTGTGGTCGCGCCATGCAAGTGGTACTCTTTCTTTCTCTTACTTATCAGCAAACTGCCCATCACATCGTCAGCTCACATTTGCCTCGTTTATCTTTCACAGGATATCAGGAAAATGATCAATGATATCAAAAAGAACAATGAACAAGAGGCAAAGGCAAGGCAACAAGAGGCAAAGAAGAACAAGCAGGAGAGGAAGAAAGCAGAACAAGAGGCTAAGGAGAAGGAGCAAGTAGCAAGGGAGAAGGAGAAGGAGCAAGTAGCGAAGGAGAAGGAGCAAGTAGCGAAGGAGAAGGAGCAAGTAGTGAAGGAGAAGGAGCAAGAAGCGAAGGAGAAGGAGCAAGTAGCAAAGGAGAAGGAGCGAGTAGTGAAGGAGAAGGAGCAAGAAGCAAAGAACTGCAAGAAGGACACCAACAAGGAAGACAAGAAGCTCAACGGCAGGAACATGGAGAAGGTACAAGGGAAGTACCAATGCCAACAAGCAGAGGAAAGCATGTGAGAACAAGAAAAGCAAGCAGCCAGCAAAGAAGAGAAGAGCAGTCCCAAAGTGCAAGCAGACTGTAACAAGGAGTTACACGAAGAAGATGGAGCAAGTGCCTCACACTCTGATAGAGCAGGGTATGTCTTCCTGTCCTCACTTTGATTCCCACATTTCAGAACAAAACCTGCAAATGTGAGCTCCCTGATGGGGCAGCTTCATATGCATCCTCAAGAACATTTTTTAATGCAAGACATGACATGCACACGACCAACACAGGTCCTCAGCTAAGCAAGCGCGTATGGACTGTCAGTCTGGAGGTGTTGGAGCTGGCCAACTCTTTCAAAGTGGTCATTGAGGACATGCCCACCGAAGCTCTCAAGAGAGTCCCTGTGCCCAAGGAGTTCTACAGCCTGGCACGTCTTTGCGACACCCTGATCCAGCAGCTAACCGCCGACAGGGCCTATTGGGGTGATGATGACGACGCTCTCTATCTCCTGTTCTCCACAGAGGACAGGAGGAAGGATGGTGGTACCACCGTCTACCTCAGCTTCACATGAGCTCTGAGCCTTCAAGCCCCATCAGCTTCATTCATGTACAGACTTGCGCTTCAAAAACATGTTTGTGCCATTTACTCATGTCCTTTCTCCCCCTTCATCTTCTCGACATTCTTCGCCAATTGCCCATCGTGTCGTTTTTCCAGTGTGGTGAATAATAAAAAGGGATAAAGCAACAAACAACAAACAGCACAGAACAAAGAGAAGCAAACTACAAACATAACCTCCTTCTCGTCCTCATCAACAACACCAGCAACAACCATGCCGAAGCCGTTCTCCGGTGCCTCGACGCCATGGACGTTGATTCAATGTCCCCCGACGCCATCGATTCAACCATCCACAACCTCGTATCTAGCCACTGTGCCCTGCTCGACGACGACGACGACGGAGATGCTGCCATGATCGAGGCCGAGGCGCTCGAGGCCTACGGCGAGGACGACGGTGGATTCGACCCGGTGCTCGACGTCGCACCCGGCCGCGGACCCAACCAACTCAAGCCCATTCTCTTCCCCGTGATATGGAAGTTCCAGTCGTCGATCTGGTTCGCCAGCGAGCTCAAGTTCCTCAACGACCGCACCAACTGGCACAGCGGCGTGATTCCCGAACGCTTCAAGCGCATCATGACGCTCCAGCTCAGCTTCCTTAGCGGCGCCGACTCAAGGGTTCTCAAGGGCCTCGTCTCCTATATCACTACCAACGTGAAGATGATGGAGGCGCAGATGTTCTTTGGCGTCCAGGTCTATCAGGAGACCAAGCACGTCTAGGCCTACAACCTCATGATCGAGGAGCTCGACCTCGGACTCGACGAGGAGGCGCGCGTTTTCGGGTCCAAGACTGGCACTTCTTCCAGCAGCAACGGCGGCAACGGCAACGACGACGACGACGCACGATTGGACTATAGCGACGAGGATCGAAAGGACCTGTGGGCGCTCAAGCACATCTACGCCAAGAGCACGTCGAAACGTCGCATGGGCCTTTCCCTCGTGGGGCTGGTTGCCACAGAGTGCATCTTCTTCATGTCGACGTTCGTCTCGTTCGACTATGTCAAGCACAAGTCATGGGGCATTGGCATGGCCCAGACCAACGACTACGTCAAGGGCGATGAGGAGACCCACGGCGAGCACGGCATCACCCTCCACAACATGCTCAAGCCGCGCCACCGCGCTACGCCCAGCCAGATCCGTACCATCCTCACCGAGGCCGTCGACATTGAGAAGGCCTACTGCAGCAACACGTTCCGCCTGGCCGGCGGCGGCTACGCTGAGATCAACGAGGCCAACGTGTTCAAACACATCGAGTGCCAGGCCAACCGCGTCTCCATCAAGCTCGGTGCCGGGCTCATCTACCCCGACTCGATCATCCCGCCCTTTGCCTTCATGTACTCCAGGACCAACAAGACCAACCAGTTCGAAGGGCAAGGACACTAACTACCGCATCGCCACGGCCTCCAAGGACGATTCGATCGAGTCCTAGGTCAACGACGACGTGCTCCTCGCCTTTGGCCTTGATTCCAAGCAATACTAGCTACACCACGCACGCACGCACACACACACGCGCCTTGTGCACACAAAACAAAAACTTATTAAATATTAATTTGATGCATACTTTGGATAACAGCAACTCACCGTGCACAAACACGAAAACTGGAAAACACCGTTAAAACGGCTAAAACAGGTACGTGAGCTATATCTCGCCTGTTACCTGTTTTAGTCGTTTTGACGGAGTCCCGGAAATTTCGTTAATGTATATTGTATGATTTTTTTGATTGGATAGCAAGACATGGGTGTGTGGGGGAGAGCACAACGGTAAGTGCTAGTACGTGCACGTCGCTCCACCAGTTCTCGTTGAGCATGACTGTGATCAAGAGCACCATTGCTCACGGGGATGATGAACGGCGCTGGCGTGTTGGCGTCGGCGCCCGATGCCAAGAGGGCAATACTTCCGTTGCTCTCCCCAAAGGCCGCTCCCATGGGCACGCGAACCTTGAGAAACATATTGATGTAGTCATCGACCTGGGCGAGCGGATTGTCGGCCACGATCTCGGCCGGTGTCGGTAGGGTGTGTGTCCAACGGCCGCCGGTCTGCGGGGCGTTCGTGCTATTCGATCCGATGACGATGATGGCACCATCGACGAGAGAGCTCAAAGGTATGGTGATATTGATGAGGGGTGAGAGTATCTGAGACGATGACGGTGGCCTGGGCGTGTCAAACTTGCGTCGGAACATTGAGGGGTTCTCCTCGACTCCATAGGCACCCGACGTATTGAGATCGCTGCGTATGTAGCTCATATTGTAGCGAGACGCCGCTCTTTCCGCGGACAGGGTTCGAGTCGAGCGCCGAGGACAGTCGCTGGCTGTCGCCTGCCGGGACCGCGGGTATGGTGGCCCACACAAAGAGCATCACCATGAGCAGGGTGATCGTGACAAGGCCCATGCTTGCCATGCTGCCCGGCAGCCGTTTGGGCCGTTTCGCCCCTTCCGTCATCATCATCATCACCACCACCGGCCCGCCCCTCGTTTTCTTCATTTGGCATCCTCTCGTACAGCTTTTCATCATACTGTTGTTGCTGTGTCTGAGACGCGGAGATCAACGTTGATGATGGTGGTGCGATGGGAACGCCTCCCACGCCTCCTCCACGAAAGTTTAGTGCTCCTGGTCGTCTCGCGCGAAACATTTCCAACCAAAAAAAACGCCCAGGTGTGTGTACGCGTTTTGCAACATTGGTATCACTATTTTTTTGGTTGTTGTCAATCACACTAAGTGCGATCAGGGTCATCTGCTATAATGCGCATGAAATATCAAGTGGGTCATCCATTTTTCAGGAGAGGCCCGTTCTTTTTTTTGTGCTCGTGTCTGTGCAGCACTACTCTCCCTATGCTTGCTTATGTACGCGGGAGTTGTAGGCACCTTTGTAAGGGGGAATGTACTGCTCGAACAAGGTGCCAGCATCATCATCATCGTCGTCGTCCTCCTTGTCCTCCCTTTCCTGAGCACGCCGAAGTTCCTCCAGCATATCTTTCACGACCTTTCTTGCCATTCGATCATCATAGGTATACCTCCCAAGAAGTATGTCACTTGTGTGCGCGCGTCTCATGAAACGGAAGAAGGACTTGGCATCATAATCACCATTGAAGCGTGCAAAATCAGTCACATCCGAGGCTATGGTATCGATCATGTTGGAAGGCAGTCCCCATGTACCGATGTCGTCGTTTGATATCATGAGGTTTTTGTAGTTGTGATCATAGACCGTGACATAGGATGCTTGATTCTCATTCTCTCGCTCCAATGGGGTATAACGAGGGGGGCGCTTGTACTGGGGAGGGGAGTACCGCCTCGGACGTTGTTTTTGCTGGTACGCAAAGGCGTTTGGTTGTTCGTCGGAATCGAGGTACTCGGCATCGTCAGAGTAGCGTGAGTTCATCTTGATGCAAGGTAGGCGTGAGGCACCGACATGTCCAGGTGCGTATTGAAACGCATTGTAATGTACCTGACGATAGGAGTTCTCGATGTCACCCTCCGTATTGTTTGTGAGATCGAGGCTCGAACGGATGAGGATATTCGATTTGATTGCCATGAAGATGGCAACAATCAAGAACACGAAAGTGCTGATCACAAAGGCAATTACTATGATGAGTAGGTCATGATTAGGGCAGCTCGTGTAGGTGTCGTTGACCTCATCCATGCCCGCGGGTAGGGGGGAGATCGTGGCCTCCACGAACGTGGTATTGCTGATGTCCATGTGATGGACAATGCTATCGACTATCGTGCTGTTGGCCTTGACAAACATTTGAGCCGTCCTTGTAATGATACGTGCGCAAGTGGATGAAAAAAAGGACGTATCTTATAGCATAATATATATTTTTTTCTTGATGTCTTACGTAACACGCCCCTCGCTCCTTCCCTTTTTCCTGTTAAACAGTGCTAATGGGCATTCCATTTACTGTTTACGTGCTGGCCGGAAGAGAAATAGCTTGAATTGGGGCTCGCATTCTTTCGCTTCATGCCATCATCATCATTGCCGTAGCCGCAACACTCTACCTGTCTGTCAGCCAAGAAAAGATCGGATGAGCTCAGCGAACACCAACTATTCGCGTCGGTTCCCCAGGCATCAGCAGCACCGGAACAAAACGAAACGGAGGAACAACAATAACAACACGAGGACGAAAGGCGAAGATACAAAGGTCGACGATGCTGGCGATTGTCAGCAGCTCCTTCGTCACGAGAAGGAACCGAAGCCCCTGGTCACCTGTAGCTGTGGATGGAAGGAATGCAACATCATCGCAGAGAAGCGGTCCGCTCTGATGAACTGCGGACGCTGCCGCATGAAGTCCTACTGCTCCTTCGAATGCCAAGCGGCCGACTGGCCGTCCCACAAGCAGCTGTGCAGAAAGGCCAACGGACCGTACGTGAGTCGGAGCGAGGCGCAAAAGGCCGACCTGCGAAACATCGACAGCTGCGCCCGGTGCGACAGGACGGCGTCTTCTTCATGGACGTGAACAGCGACAAAACGCTGTGGGTGCCGGCCACGCCGCAGATGCTCGCGCACTATTATGGCAACGAGGTGGGCGAGATGATGGCCACCATGGACCCCGGCTATGTCATGGTGCGCTGCTTCCGTGATCACCCCGAGGATCGTCTGCCCGACGGAACGCGGCCAGTCTCGACCTTTATGACCTGGCGCATCGAGTTCCCCGAGCGTGACTTCCAGATCCATTCGTACGAGGTCGACCCCAATGGCAACGGCAGTCTGAAGCGCGTCTTTCGGACCGAGTCGCCCAATCCGATCGAGGATGCCGTCGACATGCTCAAGAAGATCATGGACAACAATCTCCAGATCCCCAAGGAGAGGACATCAGACACCATGTTTGAGATCATCTCTGAGAAAAGGTCGAAATGACCAGAACGGTAGATGACTTCTTTTTTCGTTGTAAAGTGTGCGTGGAATGATCAAATAGATATCTTTCGGTGGTTACTCCTGACAAACGATGCTCTTTTTCCCCCTCCTTACTGTCCACTAAAGTATATTTCAATCACGCGTTGTCTCCTGGAGGGGCAGAACTGTATGCACTTGGGGTCGCAGCAGAGAGGCATGGGTAGAGGGCTGAAGAACCCGAGAGTGCACGCGCGGCATTGCTGCCAGACCCACTTTTCGGGTGCGGGAGCGTTGGGGTCCAACGTGCGAGGAAAGTCACTGATACCGATCGAGTGCACCATCGAGATCTTCTCCGCCTCCCTGCAAAGCGCTTTCCACTGGTCGTTGCTGCTCATGCTGGTGCTTGCGCCTGTTTCCATTGTTGTATTTTTGTGTGTTATGATTTGCTAGAGGGACGTGTCCAATAAGCTGTAGAAACTGGATTTTTTTTATTTCGTGTGGCTGATGCACAGTGGGTTGAAGTCCCCCAGACCGCTCATTCTCGTGGAGGCGCAGGGTTCGCAGTACCATTTTCCACACTTGGCACAGAAGATTTCTGGCCCCAAGTCGCAGCCCTTGCACACTGAACACCTGGCACGTGATTGGCTATCTACACACGCGTCACAGAACAAGGACATGCATCTGCCCATGTTGTTTCCTATCCATGAAGGCCATTGATGACAGTATCTGCATTCACCGATGTTGTAGTGTTTGTTCCATAGCCCATTCTTGCAGTATGCTGTGATGTCATTATCATAACCACCCAGTAGGGTAATGCATGCATTGGTGGGAATCTTCTTGAGAGTGCATCCGACCTGCTCAAGGAGTTTGTAGGAGTGTAGGGGAATTAGACCAGCTGGGTCTCAAGTAGATGGGCCTCAGGGGGTCCTCACTTTGTTGTGGTGAAAAGAGTCCTTTATTCCCCCCTTGGATACAGATAATATAGGAGAGTTATCTCTGGCAGGGAATCACAGGGAAATGCCATTTCCCTCAGGGTTTTCCCAAGGTGTGCAATAATGCCACACCCTGAGGCGTGGCTGAGTTCAACTCTGCCACAAGTTCCTTCCCCCTGGAATCGATCCATGACTTCCAAACCTGGTATGTCTCTGTGCAGCACAGTGCAAGGCCCTTGCCAAAGGATTGAGGATCGGCCAGCAGCAGTAGATGCAGAATATCCTTTCCTAGACCCATCAATTCAATCAGCACCAACAGCTCTCCTTGACTATTGTCCTTTGATTGCTTCTTGGTTCTTTTGGATGTGTGCTGTTCTAGAACCTCTGTTGTGCCCGTTTGTTCCTCCTCAGCGCTTGTTTGCCGTCTTTTCATGTTCGTGCGTCCTATGGGATTGGTGCTGTGTATGTGGTGTGGGTATAATATGAAAAATGGCTCTTATTGGAAAGGGGGTGAAAAACTGTTTTTTTTGTGATGATGTTTGGTTGGTTTTTCAATTACAATCAGAGGGACAGTCGCAACGTGTCTCGCCGGCGTTGCACATGAGGTCGCCGCAGAAGCCGTAGATATTGTCCTCGAAGAAGCTGCACTCGGTCCTATGGTAATTGGCAAGGTCGCCGTAGGAGAGCGTCCCGTTCTGGCCGATGAAGAGGGCCGTGTGGTCGACGCCCGTGTAACGGGTCCACCCGGCGACGCCCGGCGACCCGGTGCGCATGAAGCTCGAGAGGGCCTGGCGCAAGAAGGCCGTCAGCTCAATGTCGCTCGAACCGTCGGGAATCTTGGGAATGGGCTCCACGGCGGGGCACTTGACGTTGATCGGGGCGAGGGTGCTGGTGCCGCAGTCTTGGTTAAAGTAGAGGCCATGCTCGCCGGTGTGGTAGGCGCCAAGCTCGGGCACGGCCCAATTACGACGGTGTTGGAACATGTAGTAGTAGATGCCGGGGTCGTTGGTGGTGCGCGTCATGGCCTTGAGCACGTAGCGCGTGGTGCACTCGTACCAATGGTGGCCATCGATGGCGGCCATCACCGGGTAGTAGTTGCCGTTGTAGTCGCTTGCCGGGTAGAGACGGTCAAAGTCGGGCAGGTAGTTGGCGCCAAAGATGCGCGTGACAAAGGCCTCGTAGTCGGCGCGTCCGGCCGTGTAGTAGGGCGACACGAGCACGGTGGACTCGTTGGCGGCGTTGGTGATCAGGAGCGGGACCTTGTAGTAGTCGCCACGGGCAAAGGCGGCGAGCGGCTGCTCCTTGATGAGGATACCATCGACGTAGGGCCTTGGCTTGGAGAGCGTGACGGCCTGAGCAGCGATGATCGAGCAATCGCCCCGATTCCATGCCGGCCTCGACGCCCGCGAAGAAATCACGCACGCGTTGTCCGTTGAGCCGCTCGAGATGCTTGACGTTTGCCTCGTGTATTGGCACGTTACGTGAACGGACTCCCACGGGAGTCATCCCCATCCTGTTAGAGATGGATTGGATCGTGCCCCCGTTGCGTTTGTTAAATTCAGCGAGCTCACGGGCGCGTGCGTCGACCGCTCGTGCGATCCGCCTTATCATGCTGCCTTCGGCGTTGGATTCGTGGCCCGCGGAAGTCGGATCACTCGAGGCGAGGTTGGCGAGTGCCTGAAAACGAATCTGCATCCGTTTGTTCGGATCGAGAGGCCAGATGGCATGGTCGTCTGTCGAATACTTGCCAGCTGCGATCTCCTTGCGCATCTCCTCCTCGATGCTCACGACCGCTTCGAGTACCGCCATCGTCACGCGCCCGAGGAGACCGAGTTTCTCGCCACGCCCAGAGTGATGTCCGCTCTTGACCGTCGCCGCCGCCTTTATGCCGCATCCGGGCCTGATGTAGAGAGAGGCCAGGCACGCGGTGCACGAGAGACCTCTGCTTGATGGCTCGCTGGCGATGGCTCCGGCGATGACCTTTGACGGTTCGAGCGAATGCGAACGGTAGAGGGTCTCTGCTGAGAAGCAGTGCTGCGCGCCTTTGCGCAGCACTCGCACGCACCTCGTATCTGCGTAGATGCCGTACATCGACATGCCGAGCGCTGATAGCTCACAGGCGGGCGAGGGCGGACGCGGCACGATCCCCCCCGACCGCTCGTTCGCCAGCGCGTCCAGGACTCGAGAGAGGCCCTGGCAGACGGTTTTGTTGTGTTGGGCACACGCAAACGCTGGCCAGGAGCGACACGGCTCATGCTCGCACCACCCTGCAAGAGCCCACGCATCTCGTCTTTCCGGCCTTGACGCACTGTACTGTGACGGTCGTCGGGAGCGGTTCGCCCTCCTCCGTATTTTTTCCTCTTCGACCACCTTTTCACGTTTCTTTTCTTTATCACTCGTTAGCACTCGCACCACTGCTGACGAATGGGTGTTTATGAGGTCACTATCAGAAAAACTCTCACGGACTCTAAACACCGCTCTCCTCACTCTCACACACTCTCTCCCCTCCTCCTAACTTCGTGGTTCCCACTCCTAGGGAACCACTGTGGGTTGCTCGAGAGGCGTCCCAGAGAGCTGGCTAGCGGCGTCGCACACCGCAACACTCCTGCGCAGGAGAGCCAGCGGGCGGGCGGGCGGGAACCTCTCGCCACGCGAGAGAAGAAAAAACTTGCTGGCTCACCAGCCAGCCTCCCCCTATAACGCCGCCCGTGACACCGCTCACCAGCGGTGCACCGGCTCACGCTCGGTGGTCGCACCACCGAGCGGCCACTCCTCCTCGAGAAGCCGGCGTCACGCCGGGCGAGTGCTAACCACTCGTGATAAAGTACGTTTCTGTTCACACAGAAACTACACATTTCCAACGTGCCCAGGAAGCACACGAGCCATCCGCCTTCACCCAACGGAAAAGGAAAATGGAAGCACCGGGCTCTTTTCCCCACGCCGATCCCCTTTCCTTTTTCGCCCTCTACCAATGTGGGCGCCGGTGAACACGCCCCTCTGTTTAAAAAGAGGGCTCTTCCATGATTCTTTTGAACCAGTCAACCACCCTTCCATTCCTATCAGCAGCATCATCACCATGACCGAAGAGAATGCTCAACCCACGAAGAGAAAGATCGACGACATGCTCAACGACAAAGTATTGGATGAGTGTGCGCAGGAGGACGGCATTTCCACCCCTGCATTGGAGATCGCTCCCGAGGAGGAAGATTTTGAGAACATCGCTCCCTACCCGACCGCCAAGAAGCTGAGACCATCCGACGACGACGACGAAGGAGAAGAAGACGTCGCCGCCCCGGTTCGCTCCATCGGTGGAGGGAAAGAGAAGAAGGACAAAGTTACGCGTCACGAATGGAGGAAAGAATTCACGGATGAAAAGGACGTCGGAACGTTCATGGCTTCGCGGCGCTTTGTCTACGGGCGCGATTCGAACGAGCCCGATCCAAACTTCTACGTGCCCGTCAAGGTGATTCTGGAGGATCTCAGGAAATACGCAGAGGCCAAGGGATTCGGGGACAAGGTCAACGCAATGGACGAAGATGACCTCGTCGAGAACATCCTCGACTCGGCGTGCTACAGAAAGAAGGATGGACCGGAGCGCTTTCGCGTGCGCCTCTCCAACGTGGCAGCCAAGGGGCGCATCGACAACCCGCACGGCACGTCGAACCGACTCGAACCGGGCACGCCCATCATCATCGGCGTGGACTACAGCCACCATCGCAACCCGCTGCTCATGAGCAAGCTGGAAGCCGACAGCGACATCATCCGCTACACGTTTTGTAATGGTCGCATGCGCCTTCGTGCCTTGTGTGATGGTGCATCAACCTCATCTTCGTCGTCCATCCCCTCCATCATTTCGCTGCTGCTCAGGTTTTGTGAAGGATGGAACCGTAGGATCACTGCAAAAACGGAAGGGCCAATAAACCCGACGATCTGCGAATAATCGCGGATCGTCGGGTATCTTGGTGGCCCCACGGTGAAGAACGTCGAGGATGCTGGCCAGAAAAGTGTCGTTGTTATGCTCAAAGGAGGGCCAGAATGTCATGGACAACGATTTTTAATAAATTAATAAATGTATTAAAAAACGAATTATTACTATGATCATTTATTAT
>CDFE01034564.1:141101-203146 GCA_000826465.1 Acanthamoeba mauritaniensis | reverse complement strand
CGCCGGCACGGCCGCATTGTCCATACGCGTGAGCAGAATCGGCAGTCCCGCATCGTCGACGATCGAAATCACGCAGGGCCACCCCTCAGACCTGGCTTTGGCTTCCGCAGCCGCGGCGACCGTGCGGGCGGCCTCCAGTGTAAGAACGGGCCGTGTCGGAAGGTCAACGGCGTGTGCTGGTGTGCATGCGAGGGGCGTCGCGATCGCGATCGCGGAAAGGACTGTAAATGCTCGTGATCGCAGCATGTGGGCGACTCCTTGCGAGAGATAGAGCCGCTTTTCTAGGCGCAGTTGGAATTTCCGTCATTGACGGTATTTTGCCCTATTATTAGCTGGTAGCTAATAACATTGCGAGGTAAGCGAGATGGAGCTGCGACACCTTCGATACTTCGTGGTCCTCGCGGAGGAGCTTCATTTCGCGCGGGCGGCCGAGCGTCTGAACATCGCTCCACCCACGCTTACGGTGCAGATTCAGGAGATCGAGCGGACGCTGTCGGCGCGGCTGTTCGCACGCACGAAGCGCTCGGTGGCACTGACCTCAGCAGGCGAGGTATTTCTAGCTGAGGCGCGAAAGGTGCTCGATCAGCATGGGAAGGCTGTAAGCATCGGCCGCAGAGCCGGGCGCGGCGAGGTTGGTCGGGTCGAAATTGGCTATGTGGGTTCTGCCGCCTATGCAGGGGTGCTTCAGGAACAGACGTGTCAGTTCCTGACGGCCTGGGAGGGTGTCGATCTCAACTCCCGTGAGGTCCCCATGGACACGTTACCGAAGCTGATCGTAGACGGTCAGGTCGACATCGGATTCGTTCGGCTGCCGATGTCGATACCCGAGTCGCTAAGGCTTCATGTTCTGATGCGCGATCGCTTTTGTCTGGCGCTGCCGACCGGTCACCGGCATGCGAACGTGAGCGAGGCACTTAGGCTGCGGCAACTCGGAGATGAGGCCTTCATCACGCCCGAACAGACTGCTGGGACCTATGAAGTCGCACGGCGGGGCCGCTTCGCCCCTCGCGTCGTCTCGGCACCTGGAAGCCTTTTGTCCGTACTCACACAGGTATCCTTGAGGGCGGGGATTTCGGTCGTCCCGACAGTTGCCTGCAACGTTCTTCATCTGCCCGGCGTCACTTTCCGCCAACTCCCCGGTGAACCGATCGTCTCAGAGGTTGCAGCCGTGTTTCGTTCGGATGAGGCATCTCCAGCCGTGAGGAACTTCATAGCGCAGATTAAAGGTGCAGCTGTGCGCAACATCGAAAGCTTGAGGGCCTGACAAGAACTCTGTGATGACAGCATTCGAGTCTATTCGGAATCGGCGAAGTCGTCTCTTCAGGCAGCTACGGACGGATCGACGAGCTTGGGGCCCGGGTGTTTCGCTTCAGGGGGTACCCAGAAGTCGCCACGAGAATCTAGCCGTTCCATCCCCCATTCAGAGATCGCCTCGAGAAGGCCCATCAAGCTCCCTCCCTGTTCGGTCAGGCTGTAGCGCGATCCGGTTCCGTTCTGCTGGGTTGGCGACGATTTGTCGAGAAGACCGTCGCCGACCAGCCCCTTGAGCTGGCTTGCGAGCACCTGATCGGGTGCCCCCGGCAACATGCGTCCAAGCTCCGAAAACGTCTCATAGCCACGGGACACCAGCAGGAGGATGCGCGCTTTCCATTTTCCGCTGACGAGGCCGAGCACTTCCTCAACCGGACATGGGTCAAGGGGAGTGCGCTTAGGTTCATACGCCATCTGGTCGAATCCGCTTGTGGGTCGGTTCACTCAGAAAATTCTTCGTCTCGCATACCATGGGCGGCTCTGCTTGGATAGCTAAGGAACCCCATCTTTGGAAAGCAAATACTATGAAGGTGAAGATCACTTATCTCGACACAGCGATGGCGATAATAGAAATCGGCTCCATTCGGATAATCACAGATCCGGTGCTCGACGATGCCGGCACAGAATATAATGACGGCGTAATTGCGCTGGAGAAAACATTGCCGTCCGCCATGGCCCCCGAGGAGATCGGGCGGATCGATGCCGTGCTCCTCAGCCACGACCAGCACAGCGACAATCTCGACACGCGGGGCCGCGAGTTTCTCGCGCGCGTTCCGCAGATCCTGACGACTCCCGAAGCGGCCGGGCGCCTCGGCGATCGTGCCATCGGGCTCGAACCCTGGCAGCAGACAAGCATCGTCGGCGCAGACGGCTTCTCCATTCAGGTCACCGCGGCGCCGGCTCAGCATGGCCCAGACGGTACACAGGAGCTTACGGGACCCGTCACGGGATTTCTGATCGACTGGC
Source organism: Acanthamoeba mauritaniensis (assembly GCA_000826465.1). Classification (NCBI taxonomy): domain Eukaryota; phylum Discosea; order Longamoebia; family Acanthamoebidae; genus Acanthamoeba; species Acanthamoeba mauritaniensis. The sequence continues at coordinate 200,869 of CDFE01034564.1, read as the reverse complement.
ATGGTCGGACTGGGCAAGGGCCGATCTACATTTCAGGGGACACGGTTCCGTTCAAGGGCACCACCGAAATCGCGGAACGGGCAGCGCCGATCGGTCTCGCCCTCCTGCACATCGGCCATGTGAGCCCCGGTCCGGATGCCGGCATCTACTTTTCGATGTCAGCTGAGGAAGCCATCAGCTATGCCAAAGCCCTGCAAGCGGAGGTCGTCGTCCCCCTCCATTTCGAGGGTTGGATGCATTTCAGCGAGGACAGCGGCGAGGCGTTCGAGACCTTCAAAAACAGCGACGTCGGAAGACGCACGCGTTGGCTTGGGCAGCGAGAGAGCTTAGAAGTCGAGCTCTGACATAGCATAGGTGAGAAGCGAGACTCCATGGACACTGCAGTAAGCGCAAATCAGCATCTGGAGTCCGAGATTCTCATCGACCTTACCCAAAGAAGTCCGGCCCAGGATGATCCCACGATCGTGTATGCGGTCGGGGACATCCACGGCCGCTTGGACTTGCTCGATGCGATGGAGTCGATGATCGCGGCCGACATCGAGAGCTCAGGGAACGAAAGACCGCTGATCTGCTATCTCGGCGACTATATCGATCGAGGGCCGCATTCGGCGCAGGTCCTGGAGCGACTCTCAGCGGCTTCGGTCGGCCGTCCCTCGAGGGTTTTTCTCAAGGGCAATCACGAGGATCGTATGATCAATTTCCTTGTGGATCCGGTCACGCACGGACCAGGCTGGATGAATTTCGGCGGTCGAGAAGCGCTCGAAAGCTATGGCGTCACCCCGCCCTTGGAAATCGACGCGGCGTCATTGATGGACGTCCGTGATCGGCTGGATGAGGCGGTACCGAGCAGCCATAAGGCGTTCCTCGATCAACTCGCTCTTTCATTCAGGTGGCGCGGCTATCTACTGGTCCACGCCGGCCTCAATCCAGAACGTCCGGTGGAGGCGCAGGCCCCGCGAGATCTGATGTGGATACGCGAGCCATTCCTCAGCAGCACGCGCGATTGGGGCTGCAAGGTCGTACATGGGCATGTGATCGTCGAGGAGCCTGTCTTTCGCCCGAACCGAATTGGGATCGACACAGGTGCGTATGCGTCCGGACGGCTGACTTGCCTAGCCATCAGCGCAAGCGGCGAGCGCGTTCTCCAGGTCGCAAACGATTGAGCGCGGCGCTGCGCGCCGATCCAGTCACCCTGAGTCCGGCAATCCACTATCGAGGCTGCTGAGTTGGACGCGTAACCCCGATGCAAGGTGGTCGACCAGAGCGCGTACCCGCGCCGATGGACGCTCTCCCTCGCGCCGTAGCACGTGCACTGGAAGAGGCTCGGCCTCAAAGGGAACGAGCGCCGCCTGAAGGGCGCCGGAACGCAGTTGACTGGCGATCTGGTCTGAGCAGGCCTGCGTAAGCCCGAACCCCGACTCGGCCGCAGCGATCCCGCCTTCATGCGAATTGACGAAGAGACGTGGCCGAACGCGCTTTGAAAAACTTCGGTCGCCGGAGCCGAACTGCCAATTTAGGCCAGCGCCAAGTGCAGTGATGCCGATGATCTCGTGGGAGTCGAGCTCTTCAGGGGTTTGAGGCACGCCCCTCTCCCTGAAATAAGCGGGCGCCCCGCACACCACACGGCGCACCGCTCCAACACGCGTAGCACGCAAGCTTGAGTCCGAGAGTGGGCCGATCCGGACAGCAATGTCCTGGTTCTCCTCCGCGAGCTGGACGACGCGATCGGCGTAGAGCGTCGCCACCTCGATCGCGGAATGACGTCGCATGAAGTCGAGCAGCAGGTCCGATACGAACAGTCTGCCGAACAAGACTGATGCCGTGACATTCACCCGGCCGCGCAACTCACCGTGAATCCCGCGCGCGGCGTCCTCCGCTTCCGTCACGGCCGCGAGGATGCGCCGTGCATCCTCAAGATAGCGATGTCCGGCTTCGGTCAGTTGGACGATCCGGGTCGTCCGTGTGACCAACTGCACGTTCAGTTGGGCTTCCAGTTCGCTGACGATGCGGGTAATCGCCGGGGCCGACAGTCCGAGCCGCCGTCCGGCAGCTGAAAACCCGCCACTGTCGGTGATAGCGACGAGCACCCTCATCGCGCGAAGCGTATCCATTATTCAGGGTTCCGGAACAATCTTTTCCAAGAAGTCTATATTCCCCATCTTTTCGGAATGCACCAGGGTCTCACCGAAACTTCGGCGGACCGCGCCAGGTTTCTCCCGGTTTCGGAAAGAAGGAACAAAAATGACCAACTTGCGCACCATTCGCGCTGCCGCTGTGCAGATCTCACCTGACCTGGGCTCTCTCCAGGGAACGCTCGATCGCGTGCTGGCCGCCATCAGCGAGGCGGCGTCGAAAGGCGCCGAACTGATCGTCTTTCCCGAGACGTTCATTCCTTGGTACCCGTATTTCTCGATCGTCCATGGGCCAGCTCAGATCGGGGACGAGCATCTTCGCCTCTATGAAAATGCGGTAGTGATTCCGGGGCCCGTTACCGATGCTCTTGCAGCAGCGGCGCGCAAGCATCACGTCGTCATCACCGTGGGCGTGAATGAGCGTGATCACGGGACGCTTTACAACAGCCTGGTCATCATCGACGCCGATGGCTCACTGCGGCTCAAGCACCGCAAGATCTCGCCGGCCTATCACGAGCGGATGATCTGGGGCGTCGGCGATGGCTCGACGCTACAGGTCGTCGAGACCGCCGTCGGCCGCGTCGGCGGTCTGATCTGCTGGGAACACTACAACCCGCTCGCCCGCTACGCGCTCATGGCCCAGCATGAGGAAATCCATGTCTCCCAATATCCGGGCTCGCTGTTCGGTCCGACCTTTGCCGATCAGACTGAGACACAGATGCGTAACCACGCATTGGAGAGCGGTTGCTTCGTGGTCAACGCGACCGCCTGGCTGAGCGAAGAGCAGGTCGTTCAGATCTCCGGCGAGCATGGCGCCGCCGACATGATCCGCGGTGGCTCGATGACCGCGATCATCGATCCCGAGGGACGCCACGTCGTCCCGCCGCTGAGATCGGGCGAAGGAATTCTCATCGCCGATCTCGATCTCAAGCAGAACCTGATGCGCAAACGCGTGATGGATTCGGTTGGCCATTTCTCGCGGCCCGAACTACTGCGCCTGTTGATGACCAATCCGCCGGCAACGCCGATCGTCGATTCGGCCGCTTTGACGTCGGCGCCGCCCGCGCAAGTGCTGCGCGCGGAACTCCCGCATGTCGAGGCTGAACCTCTCTTGCTGACCGGTGCCCGAGACTGATCGAGAGGAACCTATTGGGGGCGTCTGGGATGGGATCGATATGCCCGGCTTCGTGACCGAAGGACGGACGCTCCACTACACACAGGAGGGCGAAGGCCCCGTCCTCCTGTTTCTCCATGGCCTTGGCGGAAACGCCGAGAATTGGATACTGCAGCGGAAAGCATTTTCTGCGGAGCGGCGCGTCGTGGCGCTCGATTTGCCGGGCCATGGACACTCTGACGGGCGCGACGTGGCGTTCAAGGATTATTGGAAGTCGATCCGCGCCCTTTGCAGGCATCTCGATGCCGAGCGGATCACCATCTGCGGTCTCTCCAAGGGAGCCCGCGCCGGCCTGATGCTGGCCGCCCGGCATCCGGAACTGGTCGATCGGATCGCGGTGATCAATGCCTTCGTTCATCTCAATCCCAGCGATGCCCAAATGCGTCGCGACCTCTACAATCTCCTGCTTGAACCCGACGGACCGCGGCGCTGGGCCCTCCGGTTGTTGGACCTGATGGGCGTGAGTGCCCACGGGGCGATCGTACGCGGCTTCCTCCGCTCGCTCGACACGATTGAGCCGAGGCATATCTGGTCGATCTTCCAGGAGCTCTTGGCGTTCGATCAGCGGCCTGAGCTGGCTGAGGTCCGTTGCCCGACCCTGCTCGTTCGTGGCGAACGCGACACCTTCGTTCCGCCCTACTGCGTCGACGAATTGGCTGAGCTCCTACCTTCTGTGGGTGTCGTCCGTATGAAGGAATGCGGGCATCTGCCGTATCTTGAGATGCCGCGCGGCTTCAACGAGGAGCTAACGCGCTTTTTGTCGGACTGATCTGTGAGCGCGGCACCTGTGATATTCGGCCGGAGGAAGGCCGGCGCTGCCCGCAAAGCCCGGTGGCGGCGCCTGCATCGGATCGCCCGGATGCGCGACTTGCATAGGATCCGAGACGCGCATCATGGGGAATGCGCGTCTCGGCGGATGTTCAGCGCTATGGCGGGGGGCGAGCTTGAACATCCGATTTGTGAACGCCGAAAGCCGCTAAGGGGCGGAGGCGCGTCGAAAGTGATCTTGCGTCTGGTCAGCGCTGAAGCCGACCTAACAGAGAGCCGAAATTCGTATCAGCACGAGGTCATAGCTCGGTATAGCCTTGGGGTCCGGGGGTATAGAATGTGTTCGGGTCGGCTTCGCGTGGGATGGCGCCGGCCCTGAATTTCTCCACCAAATCGGGATTGGCCAGGAATGGACGCCCGAACGCGACCAGGTCGCCCTTACCTTGAGCGAGCTCGACTTCTGCGGTGGATGCGTCGTAACCGCCGCTCAAGACGAACGCGCCTCGGAAGGCGTCACGAATGTTCCGTTTCAGATCGGCGGGAACAGGCGGGGCTCCCAGGGAGCTGTGATCCACAACGTGGATGTAGGCGAGCGCGAATGTTGAGAGGTGGGCCGCTAGCCCGACATAGAAGTCATCGACTCCCGCGAAGGCCCCGGTGTCGTTGATGACCCCATATGGCGAAATGCGTATTCCAACGCGATCGCTGCCGATGGCATGAGCCGTGCGCTTCGCAATCTCGAGTGCGAATTTCGATCTTCCTTCTCCTCCCCACTCATCGTCCCTGCCGTTGACATTCGGGTTGAGGAACTGCTCGATCAGATACCCATTGGCAGCATTCAGCTCGACCCCGTCAAAGCCTGCCTCCACCGCATATCGCGCAGATTGAACAAACTCCTCGATCGCGTGTTCGATTTCGAGCGCGCTCATCTCAAAAGGAACAGGATAGGGCTTGTGTCCTTCCGTATCGGTGTAGATATCGCCTTGAATTGCGAATGCGGAGGAAGACAGGATTTTGCTGCCGCCAGGCATGTTCGCCGCATGAGCAACTCTACCCGTGTGCATCAACTGCACGAAAATCTTGCCGCCTTTTTTGTGCACCTCGTCGGTGACCTTGCGCCAGGCCGCGACATGTTCTCGGTTGAATAGTCCAGGGATCCGTGGCTGGCCCAGGCCGTCTGGCGAGGGCGACGTCCCTTCGGTGATGATGAGGCCGCTATCGGCGCGGGACGCGTAATACTCGACGACCAGATCGTTCGGCACATTGCCAATCGCGCGGGACCGCGTCATCGGCGCCATTACGATACGATTGCGCAGTTCAAGCTTGCCTAGCCGGAATTGCGAGAACAACACTTGCGATGGTATGCGCGACGTTCTGACTGTCCATTTCTCCTGTGCGATCGGATCGCCCCAAGTCGAACCGACCGGATGCGAGGTCACCCAGGCCTCGGCCAGTTTGCCGTCTTCGATTCGCCACACCTGCAGGCTTGCGCGGCTCTGTTGCTCGCCGCTGGCCTTGTCGGTCCATATGAAATCGACGCGATACCAGGCACGGTCGCCGTTGAACGCATGGTCGTAGGCGACGATCCGCATGTCCGGCCGCTCTGTGCGGAGATGCTCGATCTCGCGCGCGTATTCTTGGGGAGAGACCGTGCGCTTACCAGCGTCTTCGTGGCGAATATATTGATCGGCCACGCAGCTGGTGATCAAATCCAGCTCGCCGTTGTTCCAGACCCGCTCCCAACGGTCGAACAGTGCATGCGTCGTTTCGAGGTCGTGCACGATTGGTAAGCTCCTTCGTCGATAGAATCTGTCGTGAGGTTGAGAGGGCGGTCGCTGGACGTTGGTCTTAGCCCCGGTCAGGCTCGACGCGCTTGGCCATCACGCCTCGAATCCAATTGCAGACAACACTCGCCAGAAAGCCGTCGTTCGTTTCCTCGCGTGCAAGTGTTTGCCAAGCTGCGAACTGAATTGCAGAGCCGATGGTCAGCGTGAGCGCCACACTGTCCGCAGCCTTTGGATCGAGATGATGCGAGAGATCTAGCTGAATACTTTTGAGGTAGGCCCGCACTTGGCGCATCGGCTCGGCGAGAGCTGGAACCTCAGCCTCGTCTCTATAGGCCAGCGTCCACATGCGCTCGGTCCGGCGATAATACGAGTAGAGCTGATGCAATGCGGTGTAGACGCGGTCCAAGCCCTCTTCTTCCGCCCACTGCGAACGCCGCGGCGGCGGATTGAGCTCGAACCAGTGAGAGGTGCAAGCCTTGAACAGCTCGGTCTCGTCTGGAAAATGCCGATAGACCGTGAGCCGTTGAACGCTCGCCTTCTCGGCGATCGCGCTGATCGTCGTAGCCCGCGGGCCGATTTCCTCGTGCAGCGCGACCGTGGCGTCCACGATGCGACGGCGCGTTTCTTCCTGTGAGGAGGCCCGTTGACCCAGATTATAGCTTCTCTTCGTCATTGGGTGAACATATCCGTTCACCCAAATCGTGCAAGGGGAATATGCCAGCGGGACTCAGTTTGAGCGGTCCGCTCCGCGCTCATGCACCATCTCGCCGAGCAGCCTCAGCACAGCGGTGTTCTCCGCGCCCGTTCCAATTGATATTCGCAATCGATCCTGCAGCCGATCTTCGTCGAACCATCGAACGTAGATCCCCCGCGCTTCCAATCCGTCCTTCATGGCGCGCGCGTTGCTCGAGCCGGCGGCCGACGGAACCGACGCCAAGACGAAATTCGCCTGGCTCCGCGCGACGGCGAAGCCAAGCGCCTCAAGACCTTCTGTCAGCCTCGTCCTCTCTTCGCGGACCCGGTCCCAGGTGCTACGGGCATAGGCGCGGTCCTCGATCGCGGCTGTGCCGAGACGTTGGGCGATCGCGTCAACGTTGTAGGAATCTTTTGTCTTGCTGAGCATGGGCTCGATCAGTGCTGCATTGGCCATCCCATAAGCCATCCGGATCCCGGCGAGCGAATAACCTTCGCTCAGAGTTCGGAGGAGGAGAATGTTGGAATGACGCGCGATCAGCTCGGCAGCGTTGTATCGACGGGAAGGATCGACAAAGTCGATATAGGCCTCATCGATCAGCAGAACGCCCGAGAAGCTCGCGGCAAGGCGCTCGATCGCGTCGAGGCTGAATAGCGCGCCTGTGGGCGCGTGCGGGTTGGTCAAAATCGCGAGCTGGGCGCCGGCATCGTTCCACCGCGCGCTCGTATTCGTCGCCAAAGTCCAGTCATCCATCAAGGGCGCTCGGCTCAAGGGGGCCTGGTGAATCTCGGCCAGGACGGAATAGACGCCGTAACTAGGTGTGACGATTCCGATCGCGCGCCCTGGATCGACGAAGGTTGTGATGGCAAGGCGCAGCAGTTCGTCGCCGCCGTTGGTCGCAATGATCTGGTTCGCCTGAAGGTCGTGGAGCCGTGCGGCGCACTCTCGAAACCCCGCAGCCGTCGGGTCGGGATAGCGTTGGAGCGATCGGACCGAGATATCCGTCAGGGCCGCCAGGACCGTCGGACTCGGCGGATACGGATTTTCGTTCGTGTTCAGCTTGATCGCTGACGGCTCAGGCTGGACGCCAGGGATGTAGCCGATGACGTGGCGCAAATGCTCTCGCCCATAACGGGGGCCGTCGCCTTGGGCCGTCATCGCGACGCCGGCTTTCCGCGCACACCCGCCCGCTTGCTCAGGAGCCTTTGCAACAGGGGACCGCCCGCGCCAGAGCGGGCCGCGAGCGGCGAGAGCTGGGTCCACTGCTCGGCAGGATGATCAGCGGGAAGGACGATGGTGGAAAAGCCGCATTGAACGAGCGCTGCGAACTGATCCGGAAGCACGTGGCCGATTGCGCGGATGTCACCTTCAAATCCGTGCGTGTCGCGCAGCGTGCGCGCGACGGTGAAGCCGCGGCCATCACGGAATTTCGGAAATTCCAAGACGACGAGATCGAGCCTGTGCAGATGGGGTGCGATGAGGTCAGCCGTTGTGCCGGCTGGGGCGTACATGCCGAGCGGCCGGACCATGAGAGGCTCGCGGCTCAAGGCCGCGAGCGTGTCGAGAGGCAGAATCGCGTGGGCCTGCGGTTTGAAATCTCCTGCCTGAGCGGGGTAGATCCAGGTGTCGTCGATGACTTGCGCTTGTCTATCGATCAGCGACATAAACGGCCTCCTTGAAAGGACCGGCTCCGAGCCGCCTGTAGGTCTCGATAAAGGGCTCATTGTCGGCGCGATGCGCGATGTAGGCACCGACGATCGCTTCGATCGCATCGGGGACGTCTTCGGCGGCGACACCTGGACCGATGATGGTGCCGATCGAGGCCTTGTCGTCAGCCGAGCCGCCGAGCGTGATCTGGTAGACCTCCTCGCCGTTCTTATCGACGCCAAGCAATCCGATATGGCCGACATGGTGATGGCCACAGGCGTTGATGCAGCCTGAGATATTCAGATCGAGCGGACCGATCTGCTGCTGCCGTTCCGTATCCGCGAAGCGCGCTGCGATCTTCTGGGCGATCGGGATCGAACGGGCAGTGGCAAGGCTGCAATAGTCCATTCCCGGGCATGCGATGATGTCGGTCACCAAGCCGACATTCGCCGACGCCAGCCCGCCCTCGACCAAGGTTTTCCAGAGCGCGTAGAGCTCCGATTTCCGGACGTGCGGCAGCACGACATTCTGCTCGTGCGAGACACGAATTTCGCCGAAGGAGAAGCGATCGGCCGCTTCGGCGATCACGTTCATCTCGTCGGCGCTGACGTCGCCGGAGATACCACCGACCGGCTTGAGAGAAACGACCGCGCAGATGTAGCCGGGTTGGCGGTGCGGATGGGTGTTGGTCCGGACCCAGGTCCGGAAGGCTCGATCGCCCGCGACGGCCGAGTCGAATTCCGGGACCTTCGGGTCAAGCGACAGAAAGGGTGGTTCGGTGAAGCGCGCGGCGACTGTCGCGACGATATCTTCCTCGAGGACATTATAGTCCTCCGGCATGCCTGCGAATTCCGCCTCGATCATCTCGATGAAGCGCTCCGCCTTCATCTCTCGGATCAGGATTTTGATGCGCGCCTTGTAGATGTTGTCGCGCCGTCCGAGCGCGTTGTAGACGCGCAGGATGGCTTCGACATAGCGCAGCAAGTGTCGGACGGGGAGCCAGTCGCGCACCTTCGTGCCGACGATGGGGGTGCGCCCGAGGCCCCCTCCGGCAAAGATCTGGAAGCCAGGTTCGCCTTGCGGATTGCGCCGCGCCAGGATGCCGATGTCGTGGACACGGACGGCCGCGCGGTCCTGCGGGCTCCCGGTTATGGCGATCTTGAACTTGCGAGGAAGGTAGGTGAACTCCGGATGGTCGGTCGACCACTGCCGTAGGATTTCTGCGTAGAGACGCGGATCGACGACTTCCTCGGCTGCGGCGCCGGCGAAATGGTCTGTCGTCACGTTGCGGACGCAATTGCCGCTCGTCTGGATCGCATGGAGGTCGGTTTCGGCGAGGGCGGCGAGAATGTCGGGCGCATCCTCGAGACGGGGCCAATTGAACTGGATGTTCTGCCGCGTCGTGAAGTGGCCGTAGCCACGGTCGAAATATCGCGCCACATAAGAGAGCTGGCGCATCTGCGAGGCGCTCAAGACGCCGTAAGGCAGCGCGACCCGCAACATATAGCCGTGAAGCTGCAGGTAGAGACCGTTCATCAGCCGCAACGGCTTGAATTCGTCCTCGGTTAGTTCGCCGCTGAGGCGGCGTCGCACCTGGCCGCGAAATTGCTCCGCGCGATCGCGGAGAAATTGCCGGTCATATTCGTCGTAGCGATAAATCCCCGCGAAGGGAGAGGACGAAGTCGCGGAGGGAAGCTCCGGCAGCGGCCCCGCCGCCCACCTCTTGCCGGGGGGCGTGCTGGCGAGATCCGGACGGACGCTCGGACCGACGCCCCGCAACTGCTCGCGCCGCGCCTGCGGAACAGGCACGCCTTCGACCAGAGCCGCGGGGATGGCGCGGATGTCGACCGCTAGGTTGCGGTCCCTGTGTTGAAGCTTCGCGATCGAGTCAGGCACAGCCTCGTCGTCGACGAGCGTGGCTGCGTCCAGGCGGTCGCTCCAACGCTCCTCGACACCGAGCCAGACAACGACGCCGTCGGTCAGGCGGTTCGCAGTGATAACGCTCTGTGGCATGGCGATCTCCTGAAGCCGCCTATCGTCAAGCCGCCCGCTTGGCGGCGGCCCAACCGAGATCGCTCCCCACCGAGAGGAGAGCATCGATAAGGGCGCGCATATGGGCTTCGGTGTGGAAGGGGGTCGGCGTGATGCGTAGCCGTTCCTGTCCGCGCGCGACGGTCGGATAGTTGATTGGTTGGACGTAGATCGAATGCTCTGCGATGAGCCTTTCGCTGATCCGGCGGCAAAGATGGGCGTCGCCGACGATGACCGGCAGGATATGGCTGGGCGTGTCGAGGACGGGTAAACCCGCTTCGAACAGCATCTTCTTAAGGCGTATGGCGTTTTCGGCCTGGCGCGAGCGGGCTTCAGGATGGGTCTTCACATGCTGGATGGCCGCAAGCGCGCCCGCCGCCAGATGCGGACAGAGGGAAGTCGTGAAGATGAAGCTATCCGCCATGCTGCGGATCACATCGATCAGGACGGCAGGGCCGGTGATGTAGCCGCCCATCACACCGAACGCCTTGGCGAGCGTGCCTTCAATGATCGTCAGCCGCTCCGAGAGGCCCTCGCGTTCGGCGATCCCGCCGCCCCGTGGCCCGTAGAGCCCGACGGCATGAACTTCGTCGAGATAGGTCAGCGCGCCGTGTTTTTCCGCCACGTCGCAGATCGCGGCGATCGGCGCGATATCGCCATCCATGCTGTAGACGCTTTCGAACGCCACGATTTTCGGGCGCGCGGGGTCGATGCGGCTCATAAGCTCGTCGAGATGGCCGGCATCGTTGTGGCGGAAGATGAACTTCTCGGCCCCGGATCTCCGAATACCCTCGATCATCGAGTTGTGGTTTTGAGCGTCGGAAAAGATCGCGCAGTTCGGGAGCACGCGGCCGAGGGTTCCGAGGGCGGCCAGATTGGAAATCCATCCGGAGGTGAAGATGAGCGCGCCTTCCTTGCCGTGCAGGTCCGCGAGTTCCGTCTCAAGCGCGACGTGCTGACGATTGGTGCCGGATATGTTGCGGGTGCCGCCCGTCCCGGCGCCCGACATGTCGATCGCCGAATGCATCGCGGCAAGGACTTCAGGATGCTGGCCCATTCCGAGATAATCGTTGCTGCACCAAACGGTGACGCGTCGCTCCGAACCGTCCGGGCCGTGCCAAAGCGCCATCGGAAACTCGCCGGCAACCCGCTCGAGTTCAGCGAAGATCCTGTAGCGACCGTCGAGCTTCATTTCCGCTAGCAGCGCTTCGAACGTCTGGTCGTAATTCATCTGTCTACCTCGGTCGGTCGGTCGGCGTCCTCGCGATGGCGGCGCGGGCCTTACCATACATTGTTCTGATTATAAGTATGCGAAATGCCCATACATTGCAACGCAGATTGGTGGGGAGTGTCCGGGTGTCGTCCCGCAAGGGGCTGGGCTTGCCGATGATCGTCGCCCGGCGGCGTTGGTGAAGGATGAGCGAGCGGTGTCGTTGCCATGAGACCGACCCTGCGCGACTCGCGACGGAGAGCGACGCCCTCGGCATTGGCCGGCGGGCGCCGCCTTGGTTCTAGCGGCGCTCTTCGAGCGCCGAGGCCACGCCGGCTCCGTAGGCAGGATCCGCCTTGGTGCAATTCTCGACGTAGCGTTGCTTGATATGGGGCGCTGCGTCCGCCATCGAACGTGCGGTGTTTTCGAAGAGCACTTTTTGTTGGGCCGGCGTCATCAACCGGAAGAGGTTTCCAGGCTGCTCGTAGTGGTCGTCGTCGGCGTAGTGATCGAAGTGATCGGCTGGGCCCTCAATCGGCAGGGGCGGTTCGGCGAACTCCGGCTGATTGTCCCAGAGGCCTTCGCTATTGGGGTGGTAGGTTTTTGCCCCGCCGAGATTGCCGTCCGTGCGCATCGCTCCGTCGCGATGATAGGTCTGGAACGGACACCGGGGCGCATTCACTGGAATATGGTTGAAGTTGACGCCGAGCCTGTATCGCTGGGCGTCCCCGTAGGAGAACAGCCGGCCTTGCAGCATGCGGTCGGGCGAAAAGCCGATACCCGGCACGATGTTGGCTGGTGAGAAGGCCGCCTGTTCGACCTCGGCGAAGTAGTTGTCGGGATAACGGTTCAATTCCAGGACGCCGACCTCGATGAGCGGATAGTCACCCTTCGGCCAGACCTTGGTGACATCGAACGGATGATGCTTGTGTCCTCGCGCCTGCTCCTCAGTCATGACCTGGATGCACAAGGTCCAGCGCGGGAAGTCTCCTCGTTCGATCGCAGTGAGTAGGTCACGACCATTGCTTTCACGATCGGTTGCGACGACAGCCGCAGCCTCTTCGTCGGTCAGGTTCTCAATGCCTTGCTGCGACCGGAAATGGAATTTCACCCAGACCCGTTCATTCACCTCGTTGATCATCGCATAGGTATGGCTGCCGAACCCGTGCATGTGACGGAAGCTCTTGGGGATGCCGCGATCCGACATGATGATCGTCACCTGGTGAAGCGCCTCGGGGAGAAGCGACCAGAAATCCCAATTGTTGTTGGCCGAGCGCAGTCCGGTCCGTGGATCGCGTTTGACGGCGTGGTTCAGGTCGGGGAAGCGCAAGGGGTCGCGAAAAAAGAAGACGGGCGTGTTGTTGCCAACGACGTCCCAGTTGCCTTCTTCGGTATAGAATTTGACGGCGAAGCCTCGGATGTCCCGCTCCGCATCGGCTGCGCCACGCTCGCCCGCGACGGAAGAAAAGCGCATGAATACGTCGGTCTTCTTGCCGATCGTCGAGAAGATCTTGGCCTTGGTGTGCCGCGTAATATCGTGGGTCACTGTGAAGGCGCCATACGCCCCCCAGCCCTTGGCGTGCATGCGACGCTCCGGAATGACTTCGCGATCGAAGTGGGCGAGTTTTTCGAGAAGCCAGATGTCCTGAAGCAGTGCGGGACCACGCCGGCCGGCCGTCATCGTGTTGACATTGTCTGCGACCGGCGCGCCGGTGGCATTCGTGAATCTTTGTCCGCTCATGATCGATCTGCTTTCTTGTTGATGATGGGTCTGTTGCTGTGAATGTCGAACGTGGCGTGTTTGGGCACGCTAGGGCTCCGGGTCGGTCCACGATGAACGGAATGCCGCGGTTGTCTCCGCGGCAGTGGAATCCGCATCGAGCACTTCGCGCAGCGCGGTCGCGACCTGGTCGTGTCTTGCTGGGCTTAACGGCGTCAGCGGCGAACGGTAATGCGCTTCAATCAAGCCCAGCTGTTGGAGCGCCCATTTCACCGGGATCGGGTTCGATTCGACGAACATGGCGTCGTGCAGCGGCGCGATCAGGCGGCTGAGGCGTCGAGCCTCGACGAACTCGCCCGACATGGCTGCTTGGCAAAGCCGTCGCATGACGCTTGGGATCACGTTCGCCGTGACCGAGATATTGCCGCGCGCGCCAAGGAGCATGAGCGCTGCGGCGGTCGGATCGTCACCACTGTAGAGGGCAAAATCGTCCGGAAGCGCGCGCATGAGCGAGATGCCCCGTCCGATATCTCCGGTCGCGTCCTTGAGGCCGACGATGTTGGGTATCTGCGCCAGACGCAGCACTGTCTTATTGGCAAGGTCGGTGATGGTCCGCCCGGGAACATTGTAGAGGATGAGCGGAACGCTGACGGCTTCGGCGATCGTGCGGAAATGCAGATAGAGTCCGTCCTGGGTCGGCTTGTTGTAATAGGGCACGACGGAAAGGACGGCCGTCACGCCTGCGGCGTGAGCGTCCTTGGTCAGTTCGATCGCTTCGTCCGTCGAATTCGCTCCGGCTCCCGCGATGATCGGGATGCGCCCCTGGGCGTATGCCACGGCTCTGACGATCAGGTCGCGATGTTCCTGCATCGAGACCGTCGCGCTTTCTCCCGTCGATCCCATGACGACGATCGCGTCGGTGCCAGACGCGACGTGCCAGTCGATCAGCCGTCTGTAAGCGGACCAGTCGATCGCCCCACCGGCGAACATCGGGGTGACGAGAGCGGGAATGCTGCCTGTGGGAAGGCTCGTGACGTCTGAGCCCTGGTGTTGGGGGGTCTGCACCATGATGAGAGCCGTATGTTATGGTTGATCTAAAGGCTGACGTCGTAGAGGGGTGGTCCCTCGTCGAAGACCTGATCCATTGTCCGGAAAGGTTCGGCTGAACGGGTCTGACCGATGATGCGCGCAGGCACGCCGGCGACCGTCGTCCCCGCGGCGACCGGTTTGAGCACGACCGATCCTGCGCCGACGCGTGCGTTGCTGCCGACGACGATGTTGCCGAGAATGGCGGCGCCTGCGCCGATCAGGACGCCCGAGCAAATTTTGGGGTGCCGGTCGCCGGCTTCCTTTCCTGTTCCGCCAAGGGTGACGTTCTGCAGGATCGAGACATTGTCGTCGATCGCGCTGGTCTCGCCGATGACGATGCCCGTCGCATGATCGAAGAAGATGCCGACTCCGAGCCGCGCGGCCGGATGAAGATCGACTTGCAGCGCGCGAGACGTGCAGCCTTGCAAGTAAAGGGCGAATTCCCGCCGCCCCGCCTTCCAGAGGAAGGAAGCGAACCTGTGGGTTTGAAGAGCGAGGAAGCCCTTGGCGTGAAGCAGGACGTGAAGGGCCTTGGTGGTTGCCGGGTCGCGGTCCAGCACAGCCATGAGGTCAAAGCTCGCAGCCGAAAGGATGCGGCAGTCCTCGTCCAGCAGAGCAGACAAGGCTGTTCGAAGCGCCGGCGCGCCGCCCGGGAGCGACAGCAGATCCGCGATCCGAGCGGTGATTGCGTGGTTCAGGTCAGCGGAGCGGAAGACGCAGTCGGCAATGATGGGTGCGAGGAAGGCGTCCTGCTCGGCAGCCTCCTTAGCTTCATTCAGAATGTGCGACCAGAGCTGACGGTCGGTGAAGTCGAGGTTGATCAGGCTGCTGACTGAGTGCACGGCGCCCCCTTTTCTTCGCCGTTTCCTGCTGACGAAACGAGACTGCCCCAGGCGCTCACGAAAGCCTCGGCTGTGACACGGATGTCCTCGATCGAACGGCCCGGGCGGTAGAGATTGCCGCCAATGCCAAAGCCGCTTGCGCCGGCGGCCTTCCAGGCGGGCATCGCCTCAGGGGTGATGCCGCCTGTCGGAAGTAGCGGAATGCTGTCGTCGAACACCGCTCGCCAGGCTTTGAGGACAGACGGTGAAATCGCCTCGGCCGGGAAGACCTTCAGCCCGTCAGCGCCCGCCTCGAGGGCAGCAAAGCCTTCCGTCGGCGTGAAGGCGCCCGGGAAGCAGGCCATGCCGTGTTGTCTCGCCGCGCGGACCACCGCGACATCCGCATGCGGCATCACGATGAGACGGCCCCCGGCCTCTTGGACACGCACGACATCGTCCGGCTTCATTACGGTTCCTGCGCCGATGACGGCGTGATCGCCAAAGCGCCGGCCGAGGAGCTCGACGCTTCGGAACGCGTCCGGTGAATTCAGCGGCACCTCGATCACTCGGAACCCGGCCTCGATCAGCGTCTCGGTGACCTGCTCGACCTCGTCGGGCGTGATCCAGCGCAAGACCGCCACGAGCGGGCAGCTCTGAAGCGCGGTTTGAAGGGTTGGCGCGGGCAAATGTGAGGGCCGATGGCTGGTCATTGTATGGTTCCTTTTAACGCAGCCATACATTGCGTTGTCTGCCCGGCTCCAACTTCGTCTCCTTGCCGACGTTGGCGCATTTCGTCGCAGCGCAGCGCACTGTGTCGGGACGCTCCGTTTATGTCTGGATTCTGTCCGCGCCTTCGTGTATGGCTTATTCCCATACGTATAAGACAATCATGTCTTTGTCTAGGGCGTTCGGGGAAGTGGGTTCAGGAATGCATGGTGCGATGACGCAGGAAGGGACGCAGACGACGATTCCCGGCTACGAGGAACAGATCGTCCGGTGGTTCACCCTCGCGACGGTGATCTGGGCGATCGTCGGCATGGCCGCGGGTCTGCTCGTCGCTCTGCAGCTGACCTTCCCCTCACTGAACTTTTCCGAATATGCGAGTTTCGGCCGGCTACGCCCCGTTCACGTTTCCGGAGTTGTGTTTGCGTTTGCGGGCAACGCGCTACTCGCGAGCTCACTCTACGTTGTCCAGAGAACGTGCCAGGTCGGGTTGTGGGGCGGCCGCCAGCTCTCGATGCTGGTGTTCTTCGGCTATCAGCTCTTCCTCGTCCTGGCGCTGACCGGGTATCCGCTCGGCATCACTCAGAGCAAGGAATACGCGGAGCCGGAATGGTACGCCGACCTCCTGCTCCTGGTCGTCTGGCTTACCTATCTCGCGATCTTTACGGGCACCCTCGCGCGGCGGCGCGAGCCGCACATCTATGTGGCGAACTGGTTCTATCTCGCCTTCATCATCACCGTTGCGGTGCTGCACATCGTCAACAATCTGGCGGTGCCCGTCTCCTTCGTCGGGACCAAGAGCTATTCGCAATTCGCCGGCGTCCAGGACGCGCTGATCCAGTGGTGGTACGGCCACAACATGATCGGCTTCTTTCTGACGGCCGGCTTCATTGGGATGATGTATTACTTCGTCCCGAAGCAGGCCGAGCGGCCGATCTATTCGTACCGTCTGTCGATCGTTCACTTCTGGGCGCTGATCTTTCTCTATATTTGGGCGGGCCCCCACCACCTTCACTACAGCGCCTTGCCGGATTGGGCGCAGACGCTGGGCATGGCGTTCTCGATCATGCTCTGGATTCCCTCCTGGGGTGGCATGATCAACGGCATCATGACGCTGTCCGGCGCATGGGGAAAGCTGCGGAGTGATCCGATCCTTCGGTTCCTCGTCGTCGCCGTCGCCTTCTACGGCATGGCGACCTTCGAGGGGCCGCTGATGTCCATTAAGTCGGTGAATGCGCTGAGCCACTACACCGACTGGACCGTCGGGCACGTCCATTCGGGCGCGCTCGGCTGGGTCGCCTTCATGGTGTTCGGCTCGATCTACTACCTCGTCCCGCGCCTGTGGCGTGCGCCGCTTTGGTCGCATCGGCTGGTCGAGTGGCATTTCTGGATCGCGACCATCGCGATCGTTCTCTACATCACCGCGATGTGGGTGGCGGGAATCGCCCAGGGCCTGATGTGGCGCGCCTACGATCAGTTCGGGTTTCTGCAGTATTCCTTCGCTGACAGCGTCGCGATGCTCCACCCCTATTATGTCGTTCGAGCGCTCGGCGGGCTGCTTTACCTGATCGGCGCGCTGCTGATGGCGCTCAATGTCTTCATGACCATTCGCAGTTCGAAGATCCGCCGCATGGCGAGCCCTCCGCATTCTCCGGTGGATCTGGATCCGATGCTCAAAACACCCTTCGTCGCGAAGGGTTAGCGCGATCCACAACCATCAGCCGAAAGCTCCTGTTCCTCATGGCCAAAACACCTGAAACAAAAATCACCCATGCAACGATCGAACGCTCGACGACGCTTCTGTTCGTGCTGAGCTTCCTCGTGGTCGCCATCGGCGGCCTGGTCGAGGTGGTCCCCCTTTTTCGCCTGGACGAGACAATCAAGCCGGTCGAGGGCGTCCGGCCTTACACGCCGCTCGAGCAGATCGGCCGGAACATCTACACGCGGGAGGGCTGCTACACGTGCCATAGCCAACAGGTGCGGCCGTTCAGGGACGAGGTCGAACGCTACGGCCACTACTCCATCGCCGCGGAGAGCATGTACGACCATCCCTTCCTCTGGGGGTCGAAGCGGACCGGGCCTGATCTCGCCCGCGTCGGCGGCAAGTATTCAAACGCCTGGCACGTGGCGCACATGACGAACCCGCGCGACGTTGTCCCGGTCTCGATCATGCCGGCCTATCCGTTCCTGCAGAGTCGCGAATTGGCGTTTGACGACATCGCGGATCACCTGCGTGCGCTGCGTGAGGTCGGCGTCCCTTACACTGGCGCCGCTGTTCAAAGCGCTGCAGACGACGTGCGGGCCCAGGCGACTGGTCAGAACACGGATGCGTTTCTGACGCGATATCCACGCGCGAGAATCGGAGACTTCGACGGTCAGCCGGACCGCATCACCGAAATGGACGCTCTCATCGCCTACCTGCAGGTGCTGGGCACGATGGTGAACTTTTCCGACGTGCGCCTCGACGAGCCGAAGGAATAAGCGATGTCCCAATTCCTGATCAGCCTTTTCCTCAACGCATGGCTCGTCGTCGCTGTCGTCCTGTTCGCCGCGATCGTCTGGCAAGCCTTTCGGCCATCCGCGCGGGCGAGCATGGACCGGCATTCGCGAATCCCCTTCCAGGAAGAGGGAAGCGAACAATGAGCATCGAAGAACGCGATCCCCTGACCGGTCAGCTCACGACCGGCCATGAATGGGACGGCATCAAAGAGCTGAGGACGCCGATTCCGAACTGGTGGCTCATCACCTTCATCGTCACATGGGTTCTGGCCGTCGGCTATCTGGTTCTCTATCCGTCTTTCGCGACGACGAAGAGTTACGCGCCGGGCGTTCTCCGATGGTCGAGCCGGAACGAACTGACCGAGGCGACACGGCAGGCGCGCCAGCAGCAGGCGATATGGCGCGACCAGATCCTCGCCACGCCGATTGAGCAGATCGAACGCAATGAGGAGCTTCGCCGCTTCGCCGTCGCCGGCGGCCAGGCGGCGTTCAACGAAAACTGCGCGGCCTGCCACGGAATCGGCGCGGCCGGACAGATTGGGCAATTTCCCTCCCTGATCGATGACGACTGGCTGTGGGGCGGCAAGATCGTCGACATCCACACGACGATCCGGCACGGCATCCGCAGCACGAGCGATGCGGCCCGTGTCAGCGAGATGCCCGCGTTTGGCGAGATCCTGAGCACTCAGGAGATCGCGGCGACGGCCGACTACGTGCTGAGCTTTTCGGATCGCAGCCGCGACGCGACGCGCGCGACGATGCCGGGAGCGGCGCTCTTCGCGAACAACTGTGCCTCCTGTCATGGGGTCGGCGGCGAAGGCAACCGCGATTTTGGCGCGCCCCGGCTGAACGACGCGATCTGGCTTTACGGTGGCTCCCGCGATGCCGTGATCCGCCAGATCACGCAGCCAAGGATGGGCCAGATGCCCGCTTGGGAGTCGCGGCTCGACGAGGCCACGATCCGGATGCTGGCGGTGTATGTCCATACGCTCGGCGGTGGAGAGAAGTGATGGCCACCACGACACTCATCGACACTATCTCAACGCGAAAGACCCCTCGGCTGTCTATCCCTCAGACGGTCAAGGGCCGCTATCGGACGATCAAGACGATCGTCGCCGTGAGCTTGCTGACGTTCTATTTCGCGGCGCCATGGATGCGCTGGGATCGCGGGCCACAGCTTCCTGACCAGGCCATCCTGTTCGATCTCCCGGGCCGTCGCTTGTTCATCCTCGGATTGGAGTTCTGGCCGCAAGACCTTCCGATCGCGGTGGGCGCTCTGATCCTCGGCGCGTTCGGCTTGTTCGGCGCCACCGCCGTTGCCGGGAGGGTCTGGTGCGGATTCACATGCCCGCAGACCGTGTGGACCGATCTCTTTTTCACCGTCGAGCGCTTTTGCGAGCGGGTGCTGGGAAAAGGAACGCTGGCGGCGAACCTCGCCAAACCAGTTGCGCAGATCGCGATCGCCGTGCTGACGGCCTTCGGCTTCGCCGCCTTCTTCAACGACGCGCCGCATTTTCCCGCCGCGCTTGTGAGCGGATCTGCTCCTCTTGGCGCATACATCGCCATCGGCGTTCTGACGCTGACGACGTGGGTGTTCGCGGCTTACGCGAAGGAACGCGTCTGCCTGCACATGTGCCCTTGGCCGCGCTTTCAGGCGGCGCTTCTCGACAAGGAAAGCCTGGTCGTCACCTATCAGCAGTGGCGTGGCGAGCCGCGGGGAAAGAAGCGGCTTCCGCTTCGGCAAGATCTTGTCGACCTGACCGCCCTGGTCCGTCAGGCGAGCATTTTCGACGGTCATCGCGGCGACTGCATCGATTGCCAGCGCTGCGTGAACGTCTGCCCGACCGGCATCGACATTCGCGACGGTCTGCAGATGGGGTGCATCGGCTGCGGTCTTTGCGTGGATGCCTGCGACGATGTGATGGCCAAGATCGAGCGGCCCGCAGGACTCATCCGGTTCGACGTCGAGGGCTCGGAGCGACACGGCTCTTTCCAGGCGCCGAAGGTTCGGATGCTACGGCCCAAAGTGCTGCTCTATGGAGCGCTGTGCGCGATGGCGCTCGCATCGATCGTCATCGGGACCCTGCGCATGCAAGCTGTCCTGCTCGACGTCGATCCGCAAAGAGGCCAGCCCTTTGTTCAGTTGTCGGACGGATCTGTCAGGAACGACTTCAGCTTTCGCCTCGCTCATCGGCTCCCTGAGCTGGGCCGGGTGACGCTTCACATCGACGGTTTGCCGGGCGCGACACTGCGTTTCGCAGACAGCCCGGCCGCAAGCGAGACGGTCGAGGTCGCGGTGCCCGGCAATCGGCGGATCAGTGACCGGCTGTTCGTCACGGCAGCGCCGGGGACGGCGCCGTCCGGTCGTACGAATGTGAGCATCATCGTTACCGACGCGGCTAGCGGCGCCAAGCTAAACGAGGTCGAGACCTATTTCTGGGGACCGGCCCG
Organism: Acanthamoeba mauritaniensis; assembly: GCA_000826465.1. Taxonomy (NCBI): domain Eukaryota; phylum Discosea; order Longamoebia; family Acanthamoebidae; genus Acanthamoeba; species Acanthamoeba mauritaniensis. The sequence goes on along the minus strand of CDFE01034564.1, from coordinate 180,123 downwards.
ATGAGTGATGCAGCGTCACGCGTCGATCGCAAGGATCTCTGGATTCCGGCATCGTTCGTTCTCTTTTTTGTTTTCCTGACCGGCCTGCTGAGCTGGTTCGTGGTCATAGCCAACCGCTCTTTTACTGGTGTCGTCACCGAGGACGCCTATGCGATCGGGCTGAACTACAACGATGTCCTAGCGCTCCGAGAAACGGAAAAGCGCCTTGGTTGGGCAACGGCGCTCTCCTTCAAGCAAGGCAATGGCCTCCGCGGATTGTTGACATTCACTGTGCGCGATCGTGATGGCGAACCCGTGGTCGCCGACGAGATCCGCGCGACGGCGGAGCGCATGACGCGTTTTCCGCAAATCCAGACTGTGGAGTACGCCCATCGAGGCGACGGTGTTTACGGGGCGGACCTCACCGTTCCGTTGGCCGGAAGGTGGTTCATCCGTGCGCGGATCACGCGCAATGGTGAGTCGATCCACGTCATCGATGAAGTCGACGTGCGCCCATGACGATCTCGTCGGACATCGCCGCTGAATCCGGATCGGCACCAGCGGAATTGCTCGCAGCTTTCGTCAGCTCGAAGGATGAGGGCGAGCATCAGCTCGATCTGCTGGTCGAAGGCGTGCATTGCGCCAATTGCATCCGCAAGATCGAAAGCCATCTCGCTCGCGATCCAGCGATAACCCAGGCTCGGGTGAATCTCACGCTCCGTCGGCTCTCGATCACGTGGCGGGGCGCCGCCAGCCATGCCGAGGCCATTGGCGCCGCCGTTCGAGGGCTTGGATATCCCGTTGCACCCTATGATCCGGGCACGCTTGGCGCTTCGACCCGTCGCACCGGCAAAGAGCTTCTGCGCAGCTTGGCGATTGCGGGTTTCGCGTCGGCGAATGTGATGATGCTCGCCTGGGCGGTTTGGGCCGGACAGGCGCAGGGAATGCCGGCAAGCACGCAAGCCTACTTCTCGTGGCTTTCTGCGTTGGTGGCCGTCCCTGCGATCGCCGTCGCCGGCCGTCCGTTCTATCGGTCGGCTTTCGCAGCGCTCCGCGCGGGCCGTACGAATATCGACGTGCCCATCGTGGCTGCGATCGTGCTCGCCACGGCTATCAGCATGATGGAGCTCTTTCGACATCAGGCCCATGTCTATTTCGACAGCGCGACGATGCTGCTTTTTGTCCTGCTGATCGGACGTTATCTCGACTTTCGTGTCCGGGCGCGTTCGCGCGAGGCGATCGAGCGTCTGGCGATGATGCGGGTGCAGCACGCGACGGTTCTGCTGCCCGACGGGACGACGAGGACCGTGCCTGCTGGCGTCGTGGAGCCCGGAATGGTCGTTGTCGTCGGTGCTGGCGAGACGGTGCCGGTCGATGGTCGCGTTGCGCGGGGGGAGACCACGATCGACCGCGCCGCGGTGACGGGCGAAACCCTGCCAGAGTATGTTCGTCCGGGCGACGAGGTTCTGGCTGGTTTCATCAATGGCCCGATCAGCCTGCACGTCCAGGCGAGCAAAGCCGTCGCCGAAAGCCATCTCTCCGAGATTCTATGTCTCGTCGAACGCGCGCAGTTGCAGAAGGGTCATGCGGCGACGATCGCGGATCGGCTCTCGGCGCAGTGGACGCCCTTGGTTCATGCGATCGCCCTGCTCACGTTCGCTGGCTGGCTGTTCATTGGCGGCGCCGACCTGCCGACGGCGCTGATGCATGCGGTGACGGTTCTGATCATCGCTTGTCCCTGCGCGATCGGGCTGGCGATTCCGGCCGTTCAGGTGGCGGCGATCGGCGGCTTGCTGAGGCGTGGGGTTCTGGTTCGTTCCGGCGACGCGCTCGAACGTCTGGCGATGGCGGATCATATCGTCTTCGACAAGACGGGCACGCTCACCGATGCGCGTCCGGACCTTGTATCCGCGCCGGAGGATCCAGCCCAAACCCAGATTGCAGCGGCGCTCGCGGTCGCAAGCCGCCATCCGCTAGCGCAGGTGATTGCAAGGCGTTTCCGCGCCGATCTCATCGCGAGCGACGTGATCGAGGTCGCCGGATCGGGAGTCGTTGCGAGCGTCGACGGTGGCCGTGCCAAGCTGGGGAGCGCTGCCTTCTGCGGAGCGCCGGGCGATGCGACAGACGATGCGACCGAGGTGTGGGTCGCATGCGCCCTCGGCGCGCCGGGGCGGTTTACGTTCTCTGACATGCTGCGTCCCGATGCGCGCGATACGGTTGCGTACTTCCGCAAGCGCGGCGCCAGGATCAGCATCCTGTCCGGCGACAGGCCTGCCGCCGTCGCGAAATGCGGCGCCGAACTCGGCGTCGACGATATCGCAGGCGGCCTCAAGCCCGAGGACAAGGTTCGTCTGCTGCAGGCGTACAATGCCGCAGGCGCCCGGACGTTGATGACGGGCGATGGGCTTAACGATGCGCCGGCGTTGGCGTCGGCGCATGTGTCGGCGAGCTTTGGCCATGGCGTGCCAGCCTCGCAGGTCGCCGCCGATTTCATTTTGCCCGGCGAGTCGCTGGCGACGCTGGTCATCGCTCACCGGACGGCCGCGAAAGCCGCGCGCATCGTTCGTCAGAATCTCGGATTCGCCGCGCTCTACAATGTCGCGCTCGTTCCCGTCGCCGTTCTGGGATTTGCGACGCCGCTGATCGCGGCCGCGGCGATGTCGGCGAGCTCTATCCTCGTGACCTTGAATGCGCTTCGAGCGCAGCCGCCCAAAGCGGGCGCAGCACGATGAGCCCCCTGGCGTTCCTCATCCCGATCGCGCTGACGCTCGGCTCGCTCGGCGTCGGCGCCTTCCTGTGGTCGCTCGGGACCGGCCAGTACGACGACCTCGACGGGGCGGCCGAACGAATCTTCCTCGACGACGACAACCCGGAGACCGCTAATGGCAAATGATGATCTGATCCGCGCAGCGAAGCGGCGCACCACCTTTGCGCTGCTGCTCACCACGGCGCTCGCGCCGGTTTTCGGCGGTCTTTACGCGGGCCAAGCCGGAGCGTTCTGGGCCTTCGCCGCATGGGCGACGTTCGTGGTGATCCCCCGCACGACAGGGATGAGGCCCTTCGGATTCATTCACCGGAATTTCTTCGTGCCGGAGCAGTTGCCCTGGACGATGGTCAACGTGGTCCTGGCGGTCCTCGTCGGCTGCCTGTGGATCGGGATCGACGTGGCGTTCTATGCCGCCTTGATCGGCGTGCCGATCGTCATCCTGACCCTGATCGTCGCCGTACTCGAGCCTGACGTCGAAGCGCAGGCGATCCCCGTGCCTGTCGAGGACAAGGCGCGCCCGCGATTCCCGAACTAGCCCGTAGCCGCGCCGGACCACCTGCGACCGATGCGACCTCATCGACAACCGCGACGCCTATGCGCGCCGACCTTACCTGGACCGTCCCATGCTCTCACGTCCTCTGCCCCCTTCAACGCCACGTAGCCCAAATTTTTCGTCCGGCCCCTGCAAGAAGCGACCCGGTTGGTCGCTGTCGGCTCTCGACGACGCGGTGCTTGGCCGATCACATAGGTCTCCAGCCGGAAAGGCGAAGCTTCGCGAAGTCATCGATCTGACGCGCGAGGTGCTCGGGATCCCGCACGATTACCGGATCGCGATCGTACCGGGCTCGGACACCGGCGCGGTCGAGATGGCGTTGTGGAGCCTTCTGGGCCCGCGCGGCGTCGATGTGTTCGCCTGGGAGAGTTTCAGCGCCGACTGGGTGACAGATGTCGTGAAACAACTCGAAATTCCCGATCGGCGGATTTTTGAAGCGCCATACGGGGAATTGCCGGATCTGTCGCAGGCCTCGCCCGACCGCGACATCGTTTTTCCCTGGAACGGCACCACCTCAGGGGTTCGGGTCCCGGATGGTGACTGGATCGCCGATGACCGGACCGGTTTGACGATTTGCGATGCAACTTCGGCCGCTTTTGCCATGGACCTCCCATGGCCGAAGCTCGATGTGACGACATGGTCCTGGCAGAAGGTGCTTGGTGGCGAGGCGGCGCATGGCATGCTCGTCCTCAGCCCTCGGGCAGTGGCGCGGCTGACCGATCACGTGCCCGGCTGGCCGATGCCAAAGCTATTCCGGATGGTCAGCCGCGGCCTCGTCACCGAGGGCCTCTTCCTGGGCGACACCATCAACACCCCGTCCTTGCTCGCCGTCGAAGACGCGATCGACGGCCTTCGCTGGGCCCGCCAGCTCGGCGGGCTGGACGCATTGAAGGCTCGCTGCCAGGCCAATTACGATGCCGCCGCGACATGGCTGGAGCACAACGACTGGTGCGCCTTCCTCGCGGCGCGTGATGAGATCCGCTCCGAAACCTCGATCTGCCTCAAGATCGTCGATCCCGACTTCACCGACAGTGCGGACCAGCAGGCGAAGCTCGCCAATGCCACTGTCGCTCTGCTGGCCGAGAAGCACGCCGCGTTTGACGTCGGCGCTTATCGCACTGCGCCGCCAGGCTTTCGGTTCTGGGGTGGTGCGACGGTGGAAACCTCTGATCTGGCGCTCGGTCTCGAGTGGCTGAGCTGGGCTTATTTCGAGGCCCGAAAGACGGTGACGGGATGATGGATAGGGTTCAAGCGATCCGTGAGGAGGAGAGCGACCATCTCTTCCCATGCTTCCAGCGCGCCGATCTGGCCTTCACGCATGGCGCTGGCGCCTGGCTCGATGGAGCGGATGGCGCCCGCTATCTCGATTTCGCCACTGGAATTGCCGTGACGGGTCTGGGTCATTCTCATCCGAAGCTGGTCGACGCTCTGATCAGGCAAGGCAGGAAGCTCTGGCATGTGTCGAATGCGGTGGGGATTCCTGAGCAGGCGGAGCTGGCGCGGTTGCTCTGCGAAAAGACTTTCGCCGATCGCGTCTTCTTCAATAATTCGGGTGCGGAAGCGGTCGAGACGGCCATAAAGACGGCGAGGCGTTATCAATACGTTTCGGGGAGACCGGAACGCTTCAACATCGTGACGTTCGAAGGCGCCTTCCATGGGAGGACGCTGGCGACGATCGCCGCCGGCGGTCGCGAGAAGTATCTTGAAGGCTTTGGGCCGCCGGCGCCGGGATTCACCGTCGTCCCGTTCGGAGATCTCGATGCGCTGTCGGCCGCCTGCGATGCCGGAGCAGCTGCGGTTCTTCTGGAACCCATTCAGGGAGAAAGCGGGGTGCGGCGGCTCGGTGCGGATATGCTCCGAAAGGTTCGCGAGATTTGTGATCGCACAGGCGCCCTTCTGATTTTCGACGAGGTGCAAACCGGCGTTGGTCGAGTCGGAAGTTTCTTCGCGTACCAGGGGACGAGCACGACGCCAGACATTCTCGCAGCCGCCAAGGGGCTCGGAAACGGATTTCCGGTCGCCGCTTGCCTCGCGACCGAAAAGGCCGCTTCCGGGATGACGCCCGGAACGCATGGAAGCACTTTCGGAGGTAATCCACTTGCGATGGTGATCGCTTCTGAGGTCGTGGCGATCGTCGCGAAGGAAGCCTTCCTGAGCGAGGTCAGACGCGTGGCCGCAAAGCTTCGCGCCGCTCTCGAAACGCTCTCAGTTCTGTATCCTGAGGTTTTTCCCGAGGTTCGAGGCGAAGGCCTTCTCCTGGGGCTCCGCTGCGGTCCGCCCGTGGTCGTCGTGGCGACTGCAGCGCGAGCAAATGGGCTTCTTTCCGTCGTCGCCGCAGAGAATGTGCTGCGGCTCCTGCCTCCACTCGTCATAACAGATGCAGAGGTCGAGGAGGCCTTCACGCGCCTGAAGCGGGTGGGGAATGCGCTGACGGCGACGCGACGCTCCGCGACACCGGAACGGGAGGGCGACAATGCTTGAGGCATTGCCGACCCCTCCGGTCGATCCCATCCTTGCTCTTGGCGGCGCCGTCCGCTCTGATCGTCGTTCGGACAAGCTCGATCTCGGGATCGGCGTGTTCCGCGACGAAGCCGGACACACGCCGATCATGGGGGTAGTGCGTGAGGCCGAACGTCGCCTGCTCGATGAGCGCACGACGAAAACCTATGTGGGTGCGCGTGGCGACATGCTGTTCGTCGACGCAGTGGTACAGCTCATCCTGGGGACGGCCAGATCGGAACGACTGGCGGGTATTCAGGCGACCGGCGGCACTGCGGCCCTCCGCGTTCTGGCCGGGTTGGTCGCTCACGCGCGGGACGATGTCACGGTTTGGGTGCCGGAGCCGACATGGCTCAATCATCAAACCATCTTCGCCGACGCAGGGCTGAAGACCGCTGGCTATCCTTACTACGATCGGACAGAGCTTCGCGCTCGCCCCGATCTCCTACTGGCAAAACTGGAGACGATTCCCGCGGGTGACATCGTCCTGTTCCACGGATGCTGTCACAATCCCTGTGGAGCCGATTTGTCACTCGAGGCATGGGAAGCCATTGCCGAGGTGATGGGTCGACGAGGACTCATCCCGTTCGTCGACCTGGCCTATCAGGGTTTCGGGCTGGGGGTCGAAGAAGACGCGGAGGGCGTCCGGCTGCTCGCAAGGAAGCTCCCGGAGCTGCTGGTGGCCTTTTCCTGTTCGAAGAATTTCGGCCTCTATTCGGAGCGAACGGGATGTGCGGTGGTCCTTGCTGAAAATGCAGCGAGCGCCAGGTTTGCGGGCGAGCATATGGCTCTGGTCGCGCGGCCGCTCTATTCAATGCCTCCAGACCACGGCAGCGCGATCGTCCGCACAATTCTGGAGGATGCCGCCTTGGCCTCTTCCTGGCGGTCTGAGCTCGACATCGTAACGCAGTCGATCTTGGGCAAACGAGGTGTACTGGCAGCCGCGTTCCGTGACGCCATCGGCACGACCGATTTCGACTATCTGGAACGTGGGAGCGGGATGTTCTCGCTGCTCAACCTGTCACGCGCCGAAATCCTGGCGCTACGGGAAGAGCGAGGCATCTACATCGTCGAAGATGGGCGGATAAACGTGGCGGGCCTGCCGACGCATCGTGTCGGCGATTTCGTGGGTGCGATCAGTGACGTCCTGATGCGGCGGTTGAGAGGCGCTGCCTGTGGCAACTCGAAGAGCTGACTTGCAGGTTCTCTTGGGTCGCATACTGGACAAGAGAAGAATTCTGCGGTCTGAACCTGTACACATTTTCCGACGAACAAGACTCGAACCGCCTGAAAGGGCGTTATTGTGGACAAAGCCAATTCCGATCAGCCGGAGCCTCTATATCGCCGAATAGCTGCCGAGATCGCGGATGCGATTCACTCGGGCACGCTAAAATATGGTGATCGCCTGCCATCCATTCGGAAGCTGAAGTCGATTAAAAGAGTGTCGATCCCAACGGTCCAGGAGGCGCTCAGGACTTTGGAAGATCAGGGATTGGTCGAGGCCCGGCAAAAATCGGGGTACTTTGTCAGGTTCCCGCCCGTGCCTCTTGCGGCGCCGGCGTCGGTGCAAGTTTCGGGTCGCCCGGCGCTCGTAGATGTCATGCAGCTCACAGCGCCGATCCTGGACGCCGCTGCACAGCCGAATTTGCTCCCTTTTGGGGCGGCGATACCGAGTGCTGAGCTTTTCCCGATAAATCAGCTCCAGAGATCGCTTTCGTCTTACATCCGTCGCCATGGAGCCGCTGTCGGCCGTTATGGTTTCTCGCCAGGAACACGCGTGCTGCGCAGTGAAGTCGCTAAGCGAGCCATGCTATGGGATTGCCGGCTAGATCCTGAAGACATCGTCGTTACGAACGGCTGCGTCGAAGCTGTTGGGTTGGCGCTCAGGGCGACGACGAAACCTGGTGATATCGTCGCGATCGAATCTCCCGGGTACTACGGGTTCATCCAGATGCTGGAGATGCTTCATCTGCGTGCACTGGAGATTCCGAGCAACATCGTTGACGGGATTTCGTTGCCGCATCTCGCCAAGGCGCTGGATGAGCACGACGTGAAAGCTTGCGTGATCTCTACCACTGTGACGAACCCCTGTGGCGCGACGATGCCCCTCCAAGCAAAGCGAGACTTGGTGACGCTCCTATCGGCCCGTGACATTCCATTAGTAGAGGATGCGACGTTTGCTGATCTGCATTTCAAAGGAGAACTGACTGCAGCGAAGTCATTTGACGTTTCAGGAAACGTCCTCCTATGCGCTTCGTTGACGAAGACCATCGCACCGGGTCTGCGCATCGGCTGGATCGACGCCGGCCGGCATGCTGAACGGGTAAGATTTCTCAAGCGCGTCAGCAGCATCGGGCAACCCGAGATCCTTGAAGGAGGGCTTGCCGAGTATCTTGCTGAAGGTGGCGTTGATCGACATTTGCGAACGCTGCGAAATCGACTGGGCGAACAGCTCGGTCAGCATCTTCATGCGATAGCCCATTATCTCCCCGCGGAGATCAAGACATGTCGGCCGTCGGGCGGCTTTTTGCTCTGGCTGGAGTGGCCAGAAGGCGTTGATGCGTTGAAATTGCATGCCGAAGCGTTGAATGTCGGAATTGGATTGGCCCCCGGCCCCCTTTTCTCTGCTAGCGGACAGTTTCGCCGCAATATGCGCATCAATTGTGGGCAGGTCTGGCGACCAGCCGTCGAACGCGGTTACGAAAGCCTAGCGCGTCTGGCCGCCAATCTGTGATAGTGATTGCTATCGCCTCTCGTATGCTTGTGCAGCGCCGGGGCGCCGTCAGATGTTTTGGTCGCAGCCGCGACGGTAGCTCCGCAGCTTTGAGCGCAGCCAACCAGGCTCATCCCGCTGGTCTGATCTGTACAGGCTAAAATTCCGGCAATCTGTCGCTGTCATGCACCAGGACGACAAGGATAATCGCCTCCACAATGTTGGAGGAAACGATGAAGTCCTATCCACGCTTCAAGGCCGCGGCCTGTCATGCAGCGCCGATCTACTTCGATCTCGAAGCGACGCTCTCGAAATCGATTTCGCTGATCGCCGAAGCCGCGAGAAACGGGGCAAATCTGATCGCATTCCCCGAAGCGTTCATCTGTGCCTTCCCTGTTTGGTCTGGCCTTCGCTCACCTGTCGAGAACCACGATTTCTTCGTCAGGATGGCCAAGTCGACGATCGATATTCCTGGACCCGAGATCAAGCGTTTGTGCGAGGTCGCGCGCCAGCACAATATCGTCGTTTCGATGGGGCTCAATGAAGGAACGGCGAACAGCGTCGGGTGCATCTGGGACACAAATGTCCTTATCGATAACAATGGCACCATCCTGAACCGACATCGCAAGCTTGTTCCGACATATTGGGAAAAACTCACCTGGGCGAATGGCGACGCGAGCGGGCTCCGAGTCGTTCCAACCTCTGTCGGCCGCATCGGCGCCCTGATCTGCGGGGAGAACACCAATCCCCTGGCGCGCTACAGCCTGATTGCGCAAGGCGAACAGGTTCACATCGCCGCGTACTCGCCACGCTGGCCGACCCATCCGGCGGGCTCGTCAGGCGGTTACGATTTGGAGGCGGCAATCCGGATCAGGTCCGGAGCTCATGCGTTCGAAGGCAAGCTCTTCAACATCGTCTCGTCGGGCTTCATGAGCGATGCGGCGGCCGATATTGTTTGCCGGGGAGAGAAGGCAGCCCGCGAACTGCTAGAGAGCACGCCGCGGAGCGTGTCGATGATATTGGGTCCGTCAGGCACCCCTATCAGCGAAACGCTTCGTGATGAAGAAGGCATCGTCTACGCCGAAATCGATATCGAGCAGACCATCGTTCCCAAACAGTTTCATGACGTCGTAGGGTACTACAACCGCTTCGATGTTTTCGAACTGAAGGTGAATAACGCAAGTCATGATCCGTTGAAATTCGCACGGTCCTTCGGTGATCACGCTCTGGTTGGCGCAGTGGATCAGGATCCAACGCATGCCGAGGTGACAGGCGTGGTTCCGACACTGCCTTGAACTATGCAAGACGGAGCTGACGGGCATGAACGCAATCAATCTGATGAGCGACACGCAGACGAAGCCGACCAGCCATATGCGGCGTGCAATAGCCGAAGCCGATGTCGGCGATGAGCAAAGCGGGCTTGATCCGACTGTAAATCGACTGTGTGCGAGAGTCGCGGAAATGCTCGGCTACGAGGACGCGCTCTTCGCGCCTTCTGGCACGATGTGCAACCAGATCGGGATCCTCGTCCATTGCGCGGCGGGCGACGAGGTTATCTGTGACGCGAGTTCGCATATTGTGAACACGGAGGGTGCCGGCGCGGCCGCGCTTGCAGGCGTCGCGATCAGGTCTGTGGAGACCCGGACCGGCTTGTTCACGGCAGAGGATGTGCGCCACCTTGTTCGGCCCAGAACCCGAACCGGGCCCCGTTCTCGATTGGTTGTTCCGGAGCAGACCGCCAACTTTCTTGGTGGGCGTGTTTGGAGCCTGGCCCAACTTTCGGAAGTTGCCGGCGCGGCAAGAGACTGTGGCCTAGCGTCTCACCTGGACGGAGCGCGGCTTTTCAATGCAACCGTCGCAACGGGCACGACGCCGTATGACTTTTGCGCCGGAGCCGGCTTCGACAGCGCGTGGATCGATCTCAGCAAGGGGTTGGGCTGTCCGGTCGGGGCGGTGCTCTGCGGTTCTCGAGGCTTTATCGAAGAGGCGTGGCGTTGGAAGTATCGCCTTGGCGGGGCGATGCGCCAGGCCGGCATGCTTGCTGCTGCGGGTCTCTATGCCTTGGACATGCACGTCGACCGGCTGGCAGAAGACCACGAACGGGCTCGAACGATCGCTGAACGCCTCGCCGACGACAATGCAAACCTCGTCGATCCAACTCAGGTCGAAACCAACATCGTGATTCTCAATACGAGCGGTCTGGGCGTCGACGCCTCTCTCTTCGCCAGCCGGTGCCGGGAAGAAGGTCTGCTGTTGAGCGTCATAGGTGAGGCAAGGCTCAGATTGATCACCCATCTCGACATTTCCGATGACGACGCGCTCAGTGCTGTCGAGATCATCCGCAAGGTCTCAGGAATGCCTGTTCGTTCTCCAAACGAAGGAGAAAAGAACGTCCACGAGAGGTACGTATAATTCTTTCCTGATCGACCTAAGACAAACGGTAAGCATCCGGCGGGAACCACCTTGAGGACTGATGGTGAATCTGTCGCTTTGTCCTTATGGACAGTACGAAGGACAGATATCGGAATCCGGTGAGCCGGCTTGAGATTATTGACACGGGACGTCGCCGGCGCTTTAGCGACGAGGCGAAGCTCCAGATACTCGAAGAAGGCTTTTCTGGTGACGGTCGGCATGTTGCGACGACGGCAGCGAAGCATGGGGTTTCCCGCTCGCAGTTGTATCGCTGGCACAAATTGGCGCGCGACGGCAAACTCGGAAGCATTCGAATTGGAGGCTTCGTGCCGGCCCTGATCGTGGCCGAGACCCCGGCTTCCGTGCCGGCTCCATCGCCCCCTGTCGCAGGTGGCAGCCGCATTGAGGTGTTAAGCGCGAACGGCCGGCGCGTGATTGTCGACCGTGACGTCGACGTCGATGCGTTGCTGCGGATCATGCGCGCGCTGGAGACGCTGCGATGATCCCGATCCCGACAGGCGTTCGGGTGTGGTTGGCGACGGGCTATACCGATATGCGCCGCGGCTTTCCGTCGTTAGCCCTTCAGGTGCAGGAGGTTTTGAAGCATGACCCGCTGGGCGGTCATCTGTTCTGCTTCAGGGGCAAACGCGGCGATCTGATCAAGGTCGTTTGGCACGATGGCCAGGGGGCCTGCCTGTTCACGAAAAAATTGGAACGCGGAAGGTTTATCTGGCCCTCTGTCGACGGCGGAGCTGTGGCGATCTCGTCGGCGCAGCTTTCCTATCTACTGTCGGGAATCGACTGGCGGGCACCTCAGGAAACCTGGCGTCCGACACGGGTTTGATCGCATTTAGGCATTGAGATTGTTGAGGAATCTGATTCAATGTCGTCATGACATTGCCGCCGCTTTCCCTGCCTGCGGATCTTGCCAGCGCCCATGCGGCGCTGCTGGCCGAACGCGCGGCGCGGCTCCAGGCTGAAGCGGAAGCCGCCAATGCGAAAGCGCGGCTGTCGAGTACCGAGGCTCTGATCGCGCATTTGCAGTTGCTGATCGGCAAGCTGGAACGGGAGAAGCATGGGCCGCGCCGCGAGCGCACGCAGCGGCTGATCGACCAGTTGGAATTGCAGCTCGAAGAGCTGGTGGCGTCAGCCGCCGAGGACGAACTGGCCGCCGAAGAGGCCGCTGCCAAACCCCAGTCCGTGCGCGCCTTCGCCCGCAAGCGACCGGTGCGCAAGCCGTGGCCCGAAGCCATCGAGCGCGAACGCATTGTCATCGCAGCGCCGACGGCCTGCGCCTGTTGTGGCGGCTCACGGCTGTCAAAGCTTGGCGAGGACTTGACGGAAACGCTCGAGGAGATCCCGCGCCGCTTCAAGGTGATCGAGACGGTGCGAGAGAAGTTCGCCTGCCGCGATTGCGAGGCGATCAGCCAGGCTCCCGCGCCGTTCCACGCCACACCGCGTGGCTTCATCGGCCCGAACCTTCTGGCGACGATCGTGTTCGACAAGTTCGGGCAGCACATCCCGCTGAACCGTCAGAGCACGCGCTTCAAGTGCGAGGGCATCGACCTGTCGACCCAGACGCTGGCCGATCAGGTCGGGCACGTCACCTTTGCCCTCAAGCCGGTCTTCGACCTGATCGAGGCGCATGTGTTCCAGGCCGAGCGGCTTCATGGCGACGACACGACAATCCCGATCCTGGCCAAGGGCCAGTGCACGACCGGGCGAATATGGGTTTACGTGCGCGACGATCAGCCATTCGCCGGGCCTGCGCCGCCGGCTGCGGTCTTCTACGCTTCCAGCGACCGGCGCGGCGAGCACCCGCAGAGACACCTTGCCGAGTTCACCGGCATCCTTCAGGCGGACTGCTACAACGGCTTCAATCCGCTGTTCGACCGAACTAAAAAGCAGATGCCGGCAACGCCCGCGTTCTGCTTTGCCCACGCACGCCGGAAGTTCTTCGAGCTGGCCGATGTCGCTCGCAACGCCCGGCGCGGCAAGGGTGCCAAACCGATCTCGCCGGTGGCCCTCGAAGCAGTGAAGCGCATCGATGCCTTGTTCGCCATCGAGCGCGAGATCAACGGCCTGGACGCGGCCGAGCGGCTTGCCGTTCGGCAGGACAAGAGCAAGCCCTTGCTGAGCGATATGGAGGAATGGTTGCGCAAAGAGCGGTCAAGCCTCTCGCGTTCATCGCCGGTAGCCGGGCCGATCGACTACATGCTGTCGCGCTGGGCCGACTTCGCCCGCTATGCCGACGATGGCAGGATCTGCATGACCAACAACGCCGCGGAAAGAGCGTTGCGCGGGGTCGCTTGCGGCAGAAAATCCTGGCTCTTCGCCGGTTCCGACCGCGGCGCCGATCGGGCGGCCATTATGCTCACGCTCATCATGACGGTACGGCTGAATGACGTGGACCCCAAGGCCTGGCTTGCCGATATCCTCACCCGTATCGCGGACCTGCCGTCCTCGCGCCTCCCGGAACTGCTTCCCTGGGAGTGGAAGCGGCTACGCCGGACTGAAAGCTCCACCCTCATGCTGGCGGCCTGACGATGGCCGCTTCCCTAGTCCGTCTGAAGGTCACCCTTGATCATGTCGAGCCGATGGTGATGCGGCGCATTGTCGTGCCATGGGGCATCCGGCTCAGCCGATTGCATGAGGTATTGCAGGCCGCGATGGGCTGGACGAATACCCACCTGTACGAGTTCCAGATCCGCAATGTCGGCTTTGGCTTGCCTGACCAGGAATGGGGGAATGGCCCGAACGATGCGCGCAAGGTCTCGCTCCTGTCGGCAATCCAGGACACCGGCGCGAAATCCTTCAAGTACCACTACGACTTCGGCGACGGGTGGACGCACAGCATCAAGATCGAGCGCACGTTCCCCGGCGTTACGCTGACAGACCCCATGCTGATCGAGGCAACGGGGCGCTGCCCGCCGGAAGACGTTGGCGGCCCTTGGGGATACCAGGAGTTCCGCGAGGCGCTTGCCGATCCCGCTCATGAGCGGCACGCCGAGCTTGCCGAATGGTGGGGAGCCAAAGACTTCGACCCGAACAATGCCGCCTTCGCCGACCTGAACAGAGCCGTTGAAAACCTCGCTGCAAAATGGGCTCGTAGATCACGCCGGAAAACCTGACTTCCCGCTATACCGCAACAGTTCAGCACAATAGAAAGATCTGTCGTCATCTGCGCGTACAGATGCCGCGTGGCTGCTCGGATGCTTACCACAAACGAGCGAGATTTTGTTCCTTGGAAGTTGGGTGCCTCGCCTTGAGAGTTCATCTTTGAATTAGGCTCAAGCGAACAAGCGTCGGTTTGGTCGCGCCTACTGCGGCAAGAATGCATCACCTCCTGAACGGCGCTTTGTACAGGTCGCAATTCGCTGCATGTGTATCTGTGCGACTTGGCCTGTGCCGGAATATCTGTTTTCCCGCGAGTGAAAGACCAATGGTATTCGAGCGGCTGTTATTGCCGTGTTCGAGGGACAAGAATCGCGATTGCGCGGGTTTGAAATGACATTAGTGATATTGAGTAGGCGCAAGCTAGTAACATCTCTAGCTGTTGCTGCCATGAGTGGTGTGGTGGGCGCATGTTCGACTTCTGGAGCGACGAATCGATTGGCTCTGGCCAGTCAACCTGATCCAAATTCCGATACTGCGGAAGGTCGTCAAGGAAACGCCGTCACTCCGCGGTCGTCCCAGCTCGACGCTATGTATGCCGCAGTGGACGATGACGGCTTCCATATCCCAGAAGTTCCTTATGAGAGGATGGACGCTGCATACCTACGGCAAGAGGTTGCATCGCCTTTTGCCGAGAAGCCGGGCTCTGTCGTGGTCGATACGGGTAACCGCTTCCTCTATTTCATAGAGCCGGACGGCCGGGCCATTCGATACGGCGTCGGGATCGGCAGGCAGGGCTTTTCCTGGACAGGACAGGCCATCATTCAGTGGAAGCGGCATTGGCCCCGTTGGTATCCGCCTGCGGAGATGATCGCGCGCGATCCCCGGCTGACTCGCTATTCGGTTGCTAACGGAGGCATGTCCCCGGGGCTGAGAAATGCTCTCGGTTCGCGTGCGATGTACATCTTCCGGAACGGCAAAGACACGCTTTATCGCCTGCATGGCACTCAGGAATGGGAATCGATTGGCAAGGCTGTCTCATCAGGATGCGTGCGGATCCTGAACCAGGACGTTATCGACCTCTATGAGCGGGTCCAGCCAGGTGCCATGATCAAGGTAATTTGAAGTTAGGTAGCTTCGGTGAGTCTTCGTCCGCTGAAGGATCTAATCTCCGACAATGCGAGCCAGCCTGAAGCCACTATTGTTGTGGCTGGCCGCAATCATGTTGGGACTGTCGGATACAACAATTGGATGGATGATTGCGGAACTGCGGCGGAAACATCGTCATGATCCTCAAGAAATCAGCCTATGGGCCAAGGCATTGCTATTCATCCAGCGAACTGAGTCGAGGATGCCGCCGAATGGATAGAGGTGGTATAGGACGGGACCAAGGTCTTGTCCGTCAAAGCCGGTCGCAAGCCTCTCGATAAAGCGGTCAGGCCCGACACGCTGAACCAGATTTGTGTGCGAGAAGCCATATCTTCGCGCGACGCCGATCGATGTCAGCACGCCAAATTGCTTCGTATACCTCAGCAACGTGCCGACGTCGGCTGGGCCTGGCACACCGATACGGACGGGCACATCGATCCCCTCATGCCGCAGCCTCTTAATCCATCGCACGATAGCGTCGGGATCGAAGCCAAACTGGGTTGTGATCTCGACTGTCCGGCCTGCGTCTCTGAGGAAGGCGATCTTCCAGGCCAGCGCGCGCCAAAGCCTGTCGGCCGGAATCTTAGGATGTCCTTCGGGATAGCCGACGATCCCGACATGCCCGATCGCATGACGTACGAGAATCCCGCTTTCCAGGAGTGCCAGTGAGTCGGGATACGGGCCTGCGGGGGCCGCCGGATCTCCGCCGACGAAAATAAAGCGTTTTGGGCAGGCCCCGTCGATCAGCGCTGAGACGAAACCATCGAGATCCGATTGTGAATGGAGCCGGCGCGACGAAATGATTGGAACGGGTTCGAATCCGTTTTGGCGGATCAGGCTTGCCGCTCCTACGCGCAGAGCATGATCTTCATTGCCGAGAAATGCGATATTGATCGGCGTGCCGGGCCGAAGCTCGTCGCGGGCAGTCTCTATTTCACTGATATTCTTTCCCGTCACCTCCAAGGCATAAGGCGCGTGGCGGACTGTCTGTACCGAGCGCGTGTCGTGGGCGACATCAGACATCGCCTTCTCCGGGGCGTTCGGAGAAGTACAGGCGCCGTTTGTCCGGCACGCCATCCATCGCGGCAGCATCGGCTGGCGCCGGTTTGGCAACCGAAATGTTCGGCCACAGTGCTGCGTAGCGTTCATTGAGGCCGAGCCAGTCGCCCGCGGCTGGATCGCTGTCCGGCACGATCGCTTCGGCCGGACACTCCGGTTCGCAGACGCCGCAGTCGATGCACTCGTCGGGATGAATAACGAGCATGTTCTCCCCCTCGTAGAAGCAGTCGACGGGGCAGACGTTCACGCAGTCCATGTATTTGCAGCGGATGCAGTTTTCAGTGACGACAAAAGTCATGCGCGAGTCCTGAGGCGTGTCGTCTTCAGCGGTGACGCACACTGAAGGTCTGAGCGGCGGACGCTGGGACCAGACCCCGAAGACCTCAGGCCGTTGGTCCAGCTTAAATCTTCGCTTTCCATCCATAGCCATACATGATAGATAAATTGTATGTCAATGGACCATACAGTTTGAGGGGGCCGCATGTGGAAGCCGAGGCTCGTTGAAACGGCCCGGATGAAATATCTGGGAATCGTCGAAGCATTGGAGGCGGACATCCGGTCTGGCCGGGTTGCTCGTGGTGACCGCCTGCCCGCGCAAAGGGCGATCGCCGAAGCGCTCAGCGTCGACCTGACGACAGTCACGCGCGCCTTCAATGAGGCTCGCCGACGCGGGCTCGTCGCCGCCCAGGCCGGCCGCGGTACCTTCATCAGCGAGACCGTCGAAGGCGATGGCGGCGCGCAGCCGCACGCCCTCATCGACCTCAGTATGAACATCCCGTCGCAGCCGTCCGCCGTCGACTTCCGCAAGCTTTTTCCGTCGGGTGTGGCCGGAGTGCTGGGCAGTCCGAAGGGCTTGCTCCATCTCCACTACCAGGAAAGCACGGGTTCCGAGCCCGACCGATCCGCGGCGGCGAGCTGGCTTGGGGCGCGTATCGAAGGGGTGACGCCTGATCGCCTGGTTGTGACAGGGGGGGCGCAATGCGCTCTGTTTGGCGTGTGCGAACTGCTTCTCGGCCGCGGCGACGTGGTGGCCGCCGGAGCGATGACCTATCCAGGCCTCAAGGCGGTGGCGATCCAGAAGGGGCTGGTGGTTGAGCCTCTCGACATGGATGAACGCGGCATCATTCCGGAGGCCTTCGAGAAGGCCTGTCGCGAGCGGCGGCCCAAGGCGCTCTATGTGATTCCGACCATCGACAATCCGACCACGGCGACCCTACCCGAGGATCGGCGGCGCGCCTTGACGGCGATCGCGCGCAAACACGACGTGACGATCATCGAAGACGATCCATATGCGCCGCTTCGTCCCGATCGGATGGCCGCGTTCGCTGAGCTCGCGCCGGACATCACCTGGCATATCGCCACGCTGTCAAAATGCGCCACGCCGGCCCTGCGGGTCGCTTATCTGATCGCTCCGTCGCCGGGCAAAGCGCTGCGGCTGGCCGGCGTCCTGCGCGCGACGATCCTGATGGCGCCGCCGCTCATGTCGGCCCTTGCGAGCCGTTGGATCTCCGAGGGCTCTCTCGATGAGGTCACGAAATCGATCGCCGCTGAAAATGCGGAGCGCCAGAAGATCGCTTCATCGATCCTCAACGGATTGAAGTTCGCAGCCGACCCCTTCGGCCACCATCTTTGGCTTCCGCTGCCCGATCACTGGCGCGCCGCGGATTTTGCAGAGCATGCCGATCGCGCTGGAGTTTCCATCGTGCCGAGCGCCGCTTTCACCACCGTCTCCCATCCCATCGAGGCTGTCAGGATCTCGTTGGGCGTCGCGCCTGATCGCGGAGACCTGGAAGACGGCCTCACGCTGCTTGCAAACCTGATCTCGCAACCATCGCTTGGCTCGAAAGCCGTCGTGTAGCTTTGAAGGATTTTCCGATGTCCACCACAATCAAGGCGGCCGTCGTTCAGGCCGCGCCGGTTCTGTTCGATACGCCCAAGACCATCTCCAAGCTCGCCGACCTCGCGCGCGATGCAGCCCAGAAAGGGGCGGATCTGGTGGTCTTCCCCGAGGCGTTCGTGGGCGGCTATCCGAAGGGGCTCGATTTCGGCGCACGGCTGGGAATGCGCAGCGCGGAAGGGCGCGAGGAGTTTCGCCGCTATTTCGAGAGCGCGATCGAGCTGGGCGGACCGGAGGCGACCCGCCTCGGCGAAATCGCACGCGACAACCGGATCCATCTGGTCGTCGGCGTCATCGAGCGGGACGGCGGGACGCTCTATTGCACCGCCTTGACCTACGCGCCCTCAGGCAAGGTGATCTCAAAGCATCGAAAGCTCATGCCGACGGCGCTTGAGCGTCTCGTCTGGGGCTTTGGCGACGGCTCGACGCTGGGCGTGGTCAACACGCCCCTCGGCCGGATCGGCAGTGTCATCTGTTGGGAAAACTACATGCCGCTGCTCCGCGTGGCGATGTATGCCCAGGGCGTCGAGCTCTACTGCGCGCCGACCGTGGATGACCGCGACACCTGGTTGCCGACGATGCGGACGATCGCATTGGAAGGTCGCTGCTTCGTCGTTTCGGCCTGTCAGTATCTGACACGGGCCGACGGCCCAGCCGACTATTCGCCGATCCAGGGTGACGACCCCGGAACCGTCCTGATCCGGGGTGGCTCCTGCATCATCGACCCGCTCGGCAATATCCTCGTCGAGCCGGACTTCAGCGGCGAAACCATCAAGATCGCTGAGATCGATCGGCGCATCATCGCGCGCGGCAAGTATGACCTCGATGTCGTCGGCCATTATGCGCGCCCAGATGTCTTCCGCCTTTCGGTCGACACCCGCGCCAAATCGGCGGTCGCGTTCGAGACCGCATCGCTTTCGCCCATCGATCTCGACAGGGTCGATGCGCCTGAACCTAAGGACGCCGCATCATGTTTGGACTGACCGCTCTCGAATTGGCGCGGATCCAGTTCGGTTTCACGATCTCCTTCCACATCATCTTCCCCGCGATCACCATCGGGCTTGCGAGCTATCTCGCTGTCCTTGAAGGTCTGTGGCTCTGGAAAAAGGACACGGTCTATCGCGACCTCTATCACTTTTGGTCGAAGATTTTCGCCGTGAACTTCGCCATGGGCGTCGTGTCGGGACTCGTCATGGCGTACCAGTTCGGCACCAACTGGAGCTACTTCTCAGCCTTCGCCGGATCGATAACCGGCCCCCTTCTCGCCTACGAAGTCCTCACCGCCTTCTTCCTGGAAGCCGGCTTTCTCGGCGTGATGCTCTTCGGCTGGAACAAGGTGGGTCCGGGCCTGCACTTCTTCTCGACCATCATGGTGGCGATCGGCACGCTGATCTCCGCGACCTGGATTCTGGCGTCGAACAGCTGGATGCAGACCCCGCAGGGCTTTGAGATCGTCAACAATGTCGTCGTTCCGGTGAACTGGTTCGAAGTCATCTTCAACCCCTCCTTCCCCTATCGGCTCGCGCATATGACCGTCGCGGCCTTTCTGGCGACGGCGCTGTTCGTCGGCGCCTCGGGCGCATGGCATCTGCTGCGCGGACGCAAGGATGCGCGCGTCCGCACGATGTTCTCGATGGCTATGTGGATGGTG
Organism: Acanthamoeba mauritaniensis; assembly: GCA_000826465.1. Lineage (NCBI taxonomy): Eukaryota > Discosea > Longamoebia > Acanthamoebidae > Acanthamoeba > Acanthamoeba mauritaniensis. The sequence continues at coordinate 160,330 of CDFE01034564.1, read as the reverse complement.
CTGATCGTCACGCCGCTGCAGATCGTCATCGGCGATCTCCACGGCCTCAACACGCTCGAGCACCAGCCCGCCAAGGTCGCCGCGATGGAAGGTCATTGGCGGAGCGAACCCGGCGCGGGCGTGCCGCTGATCCTTTTCGGCTGGCCCGACATGGAAGCGGAAGAGACCCGCTACCGCATCGAGATTCCCCGGCTGGGCAGCCTTATTCTAACGCACAGACTGGACGGACAATATCAGGGGCTGAGCGAGTTCGCCCGCGAAGACCGGCCGAATTCGACGGTTGTGTTCTGGTCGTTCCGCATCATGGTCGGCCTCGGCATGCTGATGCTTCTGCTTGGCCTATGGAGCGTGTGGCTACGCTGGCGAAAGAGCCTCTATGAACGGACCTGGTTCCTTCGTTTCGCAACTTGGATGGGCCCCTCCGGACTGATCGCGATACTGGCCGGGTGGTACACGACGGAGATCGGCCGCCAGCCTTGGGTGGTTTACGGCGTCATGCGAACCAAGGACGCCGTCTCGAACCATTCGGCGCTGGCGCTGTCGACGACGCTCATCGTGTTCATCGTGATGTACTTCGCCGTGTTCGGCACCGGTGTCAGCTACATGCTCAAGCTCGTCGCGAAGGGACCAGGCCACAGCGAGGACAATAACGCGCCGCATGAGCCCGGTCAGTCGCAGCGGCCCGCCCGCCCGCTGTCGGCCGCGCCCGACGACATCGATCCGGCGCTGGGCTGAGGAGGAAAACACCATGGGTATCGATCTTCCTCTGATTTGGGCGATCATCATCGGCTTCGGATTGATGATGTATGTCATCATGGATGGCTTCGATCTCGGGATCGGCATCCTGTTCCCGTTCGTGCGCGATCGCGAGGAGCGCGACGTCATGATCAACAGCGTGGCGCCGGTGTGGGATGGGAACGAGACGTGGCTTGTGCTGGGCGGCGCGGCCCTGCTGGCGGCGTTTCCACTCGCCTATGCCGTGATTTTGAGCGCGCTCTATTTCCCGCTTATGCTCATGCTCGCGGGGCTGATCTGGCGCGGGGTGGCCTTCGAGTTCCGGTTCAAGGCGGACGAAAGCCACAAGCCGTTCTGGGACAAGGCCTTCATTTGGGGCTCTTACATCGCCACGTTCTCACAGGGGCTGGCGCTGGGCGCCTTCATCAACGGCTTCGACGTGAGGGACGGCTCCTATGCCGGCGGGCTGTTCGACTGGCTGACCCCGTTCAGTCTGTTCACCGGCCTCGGAATGGTCGTCGCTTACGCCTTGCTGGGCGCGACCTGGCTGATCATGAAGACTGAAGGGCGCCTTCAGCGGCATATGCGGCAGCTCGGACGGCCGATCACCCTCGCGGTTCTTGCGACGATTGTGATCGTGAGCTTGTGGACACCCTTCGCGCACGCCGACATCGCCGCACGCTGGTTCGCCCTGCCCAACCTGTTCTTCTTTGCGCCGGTGCCATTGCTCGTTGTCCTGTCGACATGGCTGCTTCTGAAGACGCTTGCCAGCGAGACACACGCCGCACCGTTCATTCTGTCGCTGGCACTGCTGTTCCTTGGCTATTCGGGATTGGCGATCAGCCTGTGGCCTAACATCATTCCGCCGGGAATCTCGATCTGGCAGGCGGCGTCGCCGCCTCAAAGCCTCGGCTTCACGCTCGTTGGCGCGCTGTTCATCATCCCCTTCATCCTCGCCTACACCGCCTGGTCCTACTACGTGTTCCGCGGAAAGGTGAAAGTCGGCGAAGGATATCACTAGTGTCCGATGCGTCCCGCGCTCGAAAGCCCTGGTTACGTCGCGTCGGCTGGCTCGTGCTGATCTGGGTCGCCAGCGTGCTGGCGCTGGCCGTCGTAGCCGTTGTCTTCCGATTCCTGATGAACATGGCTGGAATGACCGTCTGACGCCAACCGACCCTTTTACCTGCGCGCCAAGCGCGCAGGTAAAAGGGTGACTCGATAGTGATGCTTCTAGGTCGGGCTTAACGGGTTGCCGCGATCGCGCCTTGCCTTTGCGAAACCCCGATCCGTGGCGATGAACCGCTCGAGCATTGGGACGATGAGCTTGGTTGGATCCCCGATCTGTTGCCCCTGCTCGCGACCAAGGACGATCGCATAGGCGGCCAGATCCCGGTGAAGGCTCGCCGGGAGCTCCACTGTAATCTTCACCGGTTTGTCGTCGGCGATGGGACCGAGCTTGAGTTTCGCCATCAGGATCCTCCATAGGGCTCAAGGACAAGATCGCGGGTGACGATCACGCGAACCGGGAATCCCGGTCGGATCGTCAACGTCGGCGCTATGTTGAGTTGGCGGCGAACGATTTCCTGGCCGGCCTGATTGAATGTGTCCTGCCCGCCGTTCCGAATGGCTCGGAGCAGCCGATCATCATCGTTCGTCGCGAGCTCTGAGCCGATGCTCAGCAAGGTCGACAGGCCGGCTGCTTTAGCGAGCTCCCACCAGTGATAATCGACGCCGTCCTGCAGGCCGGCATAGCCTTCGGCGTCCGCGCCTGGCTGGCGCTCGAGCACGATCGAGCGGCCATTCGGAAAGATCAGCCGATTCCAGACGAGCAGGACGCGGCTTTGCCCGAATTGCACATTGTTGTCGTACTGGCCGATGACGCGCGTGCCCTGCGGGACGAGGAGGATTCGGCCAGTCGGGCTATCGTAGATGTTCTCGGTCACCTGTGCGGTGATCTGACCCGGAAGATCGGAGCGGATGCCCGTTATCAGCGCCGCTGCGATGACGGCTCCGGCCTGAAGGATATTGGGCGACGCCGGCGCGGCGACGCGATCTGCGGCGACCGTGCGCCGGTCGGCGGCGGCGTTGAGGAAGGCGTTCTGCCGATCCTGCGCCGTGGGCGTGGTCGGCTGGGGCGCGAGGCCGAGGCTGGTGAGGTCGGGCCCAGGCGGTGGCGCTGCGATCGGCGTAGATGGTGCGGCGGCGTTGCCGGCACGCGTCTCCGTCGAAGCGAACAGTCGAGCAGTCCTGGCCGCCTCCAGCTCCTGTATGCGGCGCTGTTCTTCGGCGGTGAGACCAGGATCTGCTGTGGCGATGCCGGGTGCAGGAACGGGCTGACCGCGGTTCTGCGCTCCCAAAATGGGGCGTCCGAGGTCGCCCGGGAGCGGCGGTCCAAGCTGGGGCACTCCACTGTAGTCGCGCGGTAGACCGGCGATGCCGTCTGCCGTCGGGCGGTTCTCAGTCGAGTAGAGCTCCTCGTTCGGTCGAGCGCCATCGCGGGTCTGGAGGGCATAAATCAGGGCGCCGCCGATCCCGACGCTGGCGACCAGGCCAAGACCTGCCAGCACTTTCCGCGAGAGCCGGGTGACACGCGGCGGTTCAGCGCGCAGGCGCATGGGCGCCGGACCCAGAGGCTCGCCGGTCAGGGGTCGCGCCTCATCCTGAGAGCCTTTCTCCTCTCGGGGTTCGCTGTCGCTCACGACGCCGGCCTCCCATCGGTGCGAACGATACGCACGCGTCTCTGGCGGTCGCCGGAGCCGTAGCGCAACTCGGCCGCGGCGAAGAGGCGATCGACGATCATGTGGTGGCCGCGAACGCGGTAATTCACCAGTTCAGACGTGGTGCCTTCTGGTCCGACGACGAACAGCGGCGGCATCTCGCCCTGGCCGATGCCGCGCGGGAACTCGATGAAGACCTGGCGGCCGTCGTCGAAGGCGCGCAGCGGCCGCCAAGGAGCGCGATCGCCGTCGATGGCGTAGCGGAAGTTGACGCTGGCGAGGTCGACACCCGACGCCACCGGCTGCACGGCCTCGGCCTGCTGGTTCTGGCGGCGCAACGCGACGAGTTGATCCTGCGGATACTGCCAAGAGACCGACGCCATATAGGTGCGGTCGGTGGATCGCAGCTCCATATGGTAGGTGCGCAAATTGGTGTTGATGACGAGGTTGGTCATCAGGTCCGGACGGGTCGGCTTCACGAGGATGTGGACCTGCAGGGTCGGCCCCGCGCCGCTCTGCGTATCACCGATGATCCAGCGGACGGTGTCGCCCGCTGCGACGGGGCCGGACCCGACAAGCTGCTCACCGGGTTGCAAGGCGATGTCCGTGATCTGCCCGACAGCGGTGTAGACTTGATAGAGCGCGCCCTGCGTGAACGGATAGACCTGCATCGAATTGATGAAGCCGTCCCGCACCGGCTGCATGCGCGCGGCCGCATTGGCCTGGTTCACGCGAGCCGCGGGATCGGCGGGTTCTGGTGCCCTCCGGGACGGCTCTACGCGCTGCAGCTGGCCTGGCAGCGGAAGCGGTCGGGGCAGCTCAACCACGGTGACGGGCGCCGGCGGATCGACGGTCTGCACGGCGGGCGCGGCGTTGTCGTAGGAAATCTCCGGCGGCGGATTGGTGGTCGCGCAGCCAGCGAGTGCTGTGGTCGCTAACAGGAGCATGGGGAATGCGGCTCTACGGAGAGCGGGATATGCGGAAATGTGTGAAGCCGGGTTTCCGGCTTTACGGAAATACGGCTTCATTGCCCAAGCTCCCGTGACCAGTTGATGGCGTTGACATAGATGCCGAGCGGGTTCGCCCGTACCCGATCGGCGTTGCGCGGAACCTGCACGACGATGGTCAGGATCGCGGTCCAGCGCTCGGTCGTGGCGAGCTGGCCGTTTTCGTAATGGCGCTCGACCCAGGCGACCCGAAAGCTGTCTGGAGAGGCGCGGATGACGCTGGAGACTTCTACCGCGACCTGCTGCCGTCCGACCTTCGTGAACGGGTCGTTCGCGCGCGCGTAGTCGTTGAGGGCCGCAGCGCCGCGGTCGGTTGTGAAGTCGTAGGCGCGAAGCCAATTCTGCCGCACGATGATGGCGTCAGCGGGAATCGAGCGGACCTGTTCGATGAAACGCGCCAGATGGAAGGCCATCTGGGGATCGGTCGGGCGGTAGTCTGCAACGGCAGGCGCTACGGCCTGCGCCTGCCCGAGCCGGTCGACCTGCACCACCCAGGGCACGATGGTCCCACGCGCAGATTGCCACACGAGTGCGGCGGCGAATCCGGCTGAAAGGATCAGCGAGCCGAACGCCATCAGGCGCCAGTTCTTGGCCTGAATGCGCGAAGCGCCTATGCGCTCGTCCCAGACCTGTGCGGCGCGCTGATAGGGCGTTTCGGGTTCAGGCGCTTTGCCATAGTGGGTGGAGGGTCGTTTGAACATCAGCGATCGCCTTCGGACAGATTGACGGAGGAGCCGCCGCCATGGGCGTCGCCAGAGCGAACGGCGTGCGCGGTAGCCTGGACGGCGTGGGTCATGCGTTGGGAGCGGTGCATCCGTTTCGCCCATTCAGGCTGTCGGCCGGACGCGGCGGGGCCCGGCGATCCGGCGCCGTCTGCGGCCGGATCATCGCCCACGGTGCCCATCGTTGAAGAGCCGCCGGTCGCTTCGAAGGCGGCCTTGCCGCCGGCGTTGAAGCTGGAGCGCATGCTCTCGGTGGCGCGCGAGGCGGCGCGGCGCAGTGGCGACACGGCCGCGTTTCCGCCCGCGCGGGCGACGCCGCCGAGACCGGAAGCGACACCGCCAGCGCCCGATTGGCCGGCTGCGCCGAGGCTGTAGGCAGTCGAAGCGCCGCCCGCCATCGCCGCGCCGCCACGCGCTGCTGCTGCTGCCCCACCCGCCAGGGCGCCAACGCCGCCTGCTGCCGCGCCGATCGCAGCACCTCCGGCCGCGATCATACCGCCCGCGGCAAGTCCGGTCCCCACTGCCGCCCCGGCGCTGAGCTGCGGACCGCCGGAGACGAGACCGCTGGCGATGCCGGGACCGAAAATGCCGAGGCCCAGCAGCGAGAGTGCGGCGAGCACGATTGCCATGGCCTGATCGATGGACGGGGTTGCACCGCCGAAGCCAGCCGTGAACTCGGAGAAGAGCGTCGAACCGATGCCGACGATGACGGCGAGCACCAGTACCTTGATGCCCGAGCTGATCACGTTCCCCAACACACGCTCGGCCATGAAGGCCGACTTGCCGAAGAGGCCAAACGGGATCAGCACGAAGCCCGCGAGCGTGGTCAGTTTGAATTCGATAAGCGTGACGAACAGCTGGATCGCGAGAATGAAGAAGGCGAGCAGCACCAGCGCCCAGGCGAGGAACATGCAGGCGATCTGGATGAAGTTTTCAAAGAACGACCAGTAGCCCATCAGGCCGGAGATCGATTCCAGGAGCGGCCGTCCGGCATCGAGGCCGGTCTGCGCCACCTTGCCGGGGCGCAGCAGATCGGCGGTCGTAAAGCTCGTTCCGCTCGCTTTCAGGCCGAGACCGGCGAAGCTCTCGAAGATGATGCGGGCGAGGTTGTTCCAGTTGCCGATGATGTAGGCGAAGACGCCGACGAACAGCGTCTTCTTGACCAGCCGGGCGAAGATGTCGTCATCGCCGCCCCACGACCAGAACAGAGCGGCCAACGTCACATCGATCACGATCAGCGTCGTGGCGATGAAGGCGACTTCCCCGCTGAGCAGGCCGAAGCCGGAATCGATGTAGCGGGTAAAGACCTCGAGGAAGTGGTCGATGACGCCGGTGTTACCCATGGTGCTAGCGTGTCTCGGCCGGCGCCGCGGGCGCGGCCGGCTGGAGCGGCGCCGGCGCTTCTGCGGCGTCGCGCGACACTGGTGGCGTCTGTGGCAAGCGTTCGGCGGGTCGAGCGTCGGGAGCAAGAAAGCGATTGCGATTTTCCGCCCACGCCCGCAGGCACGCTGCATCACGCGGACCCGCTTCGCCCAGCGCCTGGCAGCGCAACAGTTCGACGCGCAGCGGGTCGGTCGGAGCCGCAATCGGACGTGAGGACGCCCAGCCCTCCGCCGGCTCCTCCTTGCGGTTCATCTCGATCGCCGTCGCGGTGATCGCAACCGCGACGAAAACCACGGCCCCGATCCGCGCGAACATCTTGCCGTCCATGGATCAGCCCTCAGTTGCCGTTGTTGGGGAACATCCGCGCATTGCCGGCCTGGTAGCCGCTGCCCGGCGTCAAGAATCGACGGCGTTGCTCACGACCCTGTTCGGCGGCGGCCGAACGCTCGGCTTCGGACAGATTCTGGGCGCGCCCGTTGGCGGCAACGACGGCGGTCAGGTCGGCGAGCTGCTGGGCCTGGAGCGCGAGAAGCTGGTTGCCAGCCTGGGTTGCCTGGAGCGCGCCGCTTGCGCTCTGGCTCTGGCCGACAAGCGCCGACATCTGGCTGCGGTTGGTATCGATATTGCCGACGACGCCGGCCTGGACACGCATCGCATCCTGAAGGCCGCCGACCGTATTCTGCCAGCGTGTGCGTGCGTCAGCGACGAGTTGCTGGTCCGACGCCGACATCGACGCATTGCCGTAGGTGGTGCGGAAGGCTTGGTCGATGTTCTGCACATTGTACGCGATGCGTTGCGCTTCGCCCAAAAGTTGCTGCGTCCGCTGGACGGACTGCTGCAGTTGCTGAAGGGAGGAGAAAGGCAGGCTCGTAAGGTTGCGGGCCTGATTGATCAGCATTGTCGCTTCGTTCTGAAGCGAGGTGATCTGGTTGTTGACTTGCTGGAGGGCGCGCGTGGCGGTCAGGAGATTCTGCGCGTAATTCGTGGGATCGTAGACGATCCCACTGAACTGGGCGTGGGCCGGCGCTGCCAGGAACGGCATCGTCGTGGCGGAAGCGGTTAGCAGCGCGGCGGCAAGGCGCACGCCGCGCGAAAGGCGCGGATTCATGAGGACGTCTCCATGTTGTTGAGGTTGGGAATGAGATCAGCGGCCCATTCGAGTCCGCGCTGGCGAAGCCATGCGGCCAGGAAGCCATCGGGACCGTGTGCGGCGGTCACCTCGGCGATCGCGGCCTGATCTGTTTTTGAGGATGTCGCGCACAGGGCGAGCGCGACGTCGGAAAGGCCGAGCTCGAACAAGCGATTGCCGCGCCGTGACTGGCAGTAGTAGTCGCGCTTGGGCATCGCCCGAGCGAGAATCTCGATCTGCCGATCATTGAGGCCGAACCGCCTGTAGATCGCCGTGATCTGCGGCTCGATCGCGCGCTCGTTCGGCAGGAGGATGCGGGTCTGGCAGCTTTCGATGATGGCAGGCGCAATGGCTGAGCCGTCGATGTCGGACAGCGACTGGGTGGCGAAGATGACGCTGGCGTTCTTTTTGCGCAGCGTCTTCAGCCATTCGCGAAGCTGACCGGCGAAGCCCTCATCGTCGAGGGCGAGCCAGCCTTCGTCGACGATCAGCAGGGTCGGCCGGCCGTCGAGCCGGCCCTCAATGCGGTGAAAGAGATAGGCGAGGACGGCCGCAGCAGCGTCGGTCCCAATAAGACCTTCGGTTTCGTAGGCCTGAACGGAAGCTTCGCCGAGATGTTCAACCTCGGCGTCGAGCAGGCGACCATAGGGACCGCCGACGCAATACGGCCGCAGCGCCTGCTTCAGGTCATTGGACTGAAGCAGGACAGACAGGCCCGTCAGCGTCCGCTCGCCGACGGGCGCGGAGGCGAGAGACGATAGCGCCGACCACAGGTGCTCCTTGACCTCTGGCGTGATCGTCACGCTCTCGCGGCCAAGAATGGCGTTTAGCCATTCTGCCGCCCAGGCGCGCTCGGCGACGTCGTCGATCCGCGCGAGCGGCTGCAGAGACACGCTGTCGTCCGCGCCTTCTGTGAGCCCGCCGCCGAGATCATGCCAGTCGCCTTGCATGGCGAGCGCCGACGCGCGGATCGAACCGCCGAAATCGAAGGCGAAGACCTGCGATTGCGAGTAGCGACGGAACTGCAGTGCCATCAGCGCAAGCAGCACGGACTTGCCGGCGCCCGTCGGTCCGACGATCAGCGTATGGCCGACATCGCCGACATGGATGGAAAGCCGGAACGGGGTCGACCCTTCGGTTTTGCCGAAGAGCAGCGGGGGACCTGCCAGATGGTCGTCCCGTTCCGGTCCCGCCCACACCGCCGAAAGGGGTATCATGTGAGCGAGATTCAGAGTGCTAATGGGTGGTTGCCGCACGTTTGCGTAGGCATGCCCGGGCAAACTGCCGAGCCACGCATCCACCGCGTTGATCGTCTCCGGCATCGCGGTGAAGTCGCGGCCCTGGATGACCTTCTCGACAAGCCTGAGCTTCTCGGCGGCGATGCGTGGATCGTCGTCCCAGACGATGATCGTCGCGGTGACGTAGGCTTGGCCGGCATAGTCGGCGCCGAGTTCCTGCAGCGCCATGTCCGCGTCGGCGGCCTTGTTGGCCGCGTCGGTGTCGACAAGGACCGAAGCCTCGTTGGTCATCACCTCCTTGAGGATGGCGGCGATCGACTTGCGCTTGGCGAACCATTGACGCCGGATCTTGGTCAGCAGCTTGGTCGCGTCGGTCTTGTCGAGCAGGACGGCCCTGGTGGACCAGCGATAGGCAAAAGCCAGCCGGTTCAACTCGTCCAGGATCCCGGGCGTCGTCGCGGTCGGGAAGCCGACGATGGTGAGGATGCGCAGGTGCGTGTCGCCGAGGCGCGGCTCGAGACCACCGGTCAGTGGCTGGTCGGCGAGAAGCGCGTCGAGATACATCGGCGTCTCGGGCACGCGCACGCGGTGGCGTTTGGTCGAGACTGTCGAGTGCAGGTAGGTCAGAGTCTCCGCGTCATCGAGCCAGGCGCATTCCGGCATGAAAGCGTCGATGAGCTGAAGGATGCGGTCTGTGCGATCGACGAAGCCGCGGAGGATCTCGTGGGCGTCGACGCCGGCGTGGTCGCGCCCCTCATAGAGCCAGGTCTCTGCACGCGCCGCGTCCTCGGCCGGCGGCAGATACAGGAAGGTCAGGAAATAACTCGACTCGAAATGCGCGCCGGCTTCTTCGAAGTCGGCTTTGCGTTCAGCGTCGACCAAGGCGGAGGCCCCATCGGCGAACATGCTGGTGGGATAGGTGGCGGCGCCGTGGCGCTGCGCCTCGACAAAGATGGCCCAGCCGGAGCCGAGCCGCCGGAAGGCGTTGTTGAGGCGTCCGGCGACTGCGATCAACTCAGCCGGGACCGCGCTATCGAGATCGGGACCGCGAAACCGGGCGGTGCGCTGAAGACTGCCGTCCTTGTTGAGAACGACGCCTTCACCGACCAGGGCTACCCAGGGGAGGAAGTCGGCGAGCCGGCTGTTGCGACTGCGATATTCGGCAATGTTCATCATGGCTGCGCCTCACGCCGACAGATGGCCAGGGATGCGCAGATGCCGGCGCACCACATCGACGAATTGCGGATCGCGCTTGGCGGCCCAGACCGCCGCGAAATGGCCGACAGCCCAGAGCCCGAGGCCGACCAGCCAGAGACGCAAGCCGAGGCCGAGCGCGGCCGCGAGCGTCCCGTTCAGAATGGCGATCGAACGCGGTGCGCCGCCGAGCAGGATGTGCTCGGTCAGCGCGCGGTGGACGGGGACCGAAAAGCCTGGCACCTCGCCAGCATGCTCCGCGCCACTGGCCATCAGACCAGCGCCCCGCCGCCGAACGAGAAGAAGGAGAGGAAGAAGGAGCTGGCGGCGAACGCGATCGACAGACCGAAAACGATCTGGATCAAACGCCGAAACCCGCCCGAGCTGTCGCCGAAAGCGAGAGTCAGGCCGGTGACGATGATGATGATCACCGCCACGATTTTGGCGACCGGCCCCTCGATGGATTGCAGGATCGATTGTAGCGGGGCTTCCCACGGCATCGAGGAACCCGAGGCATGGGCGGCCGGCGCAAGTGCCAGGGTGATGAAGGTGACAGATGCCGCCATCGCGATATGACGGCGGATACGCATGGCATGCTGGATCATGACGAAACTCCTGTGCGTGGCTGGATAGCGGGGATGACGTGGTAGTCGCCGCCTGGGCTCAGCCCCTCGACGCGGGCGAGCTCGGCGAGCCGCCGCGAGGCGCCGCGGCCTGAAAGTACGGCGACGAGGTCGATCGTTTCGGCGATCAGCGCCCGCGGGACGGTGACGACGGCTTCTTGGATGAGCTGCTCGAGCCGGCGCAGGGCGCCGATCGCGGTGCCGGCGTGGATGGTTCCGATACCGCCCGGGTGGCCGGTGCCCCAAGCCTTGAGGAGGTCCAGCGCTTCGGCACCGCGAACCTCGCCGATGGGAATGCGGTCGGGGCGAAGGCGCAGCGACGAGCGCACGAGATCGGAGAGCGAGACGACGCCGTCCTTGGTGCGCATCGCGACGAGGTTCGGCGCGGTGCATTGGAGTTCGCGCGTATCCTCGATCAGGACGACGCGGTCGGATGTCTTCGACACCTCGGCGAGCAGGGCGTTTGTGAGCGTGGTCTTGCCCGTCGACGTGCCGCCGGCGACGAGGATGTTACGACGTTCGGCGACGGCCACCCTCAGCGCCTCGGCCTGGCTGTCCACCATGATGCCGGCCGCGACATAGTCATCGAGGGTGAAGACGGCGACGGCGGGCTTGCGGATGGCGAAGGCCGGTGCGGCGACGACCGGCGGCAAGAGCCCCTCAAACCGCTCGCCCGTTTCCGGCAGCTCGGCCGAGACACGCGGGGCGCCGGGATGAACCTCAGCGCCGACATGGTGGGCGACAAGACGAACGATGCGCTCGCCGTCGGCGGGCGACAGTCGCTCACCCGTATCGGCAAGGCCCTCGGACAGTCGGTCGACCCAGAGCCGCCCATCGGGGTTGAGCATTACCTCGACGATCGCGGGGTCTTCCAGAAACTGGGCGATCGCCGGCCCGAGGGCCGTGCGCAGCATGCGCGCACCGCGAAGGATCGCTTCCGATTTCTGATAAGTGGTCGCCACGTCGTCCCCGTTCTTTTGCGGGCCCGCGAAGAGCGGCCCTGGATCGGGGATGAGTAGAGGAGGCAGAATTCAGGGCATTACAACAACCAAAATGTGGTCATCGTACTGTGGCGTACAAAGACAGGGAAACGGCGGAACTAGGAGTTACTTGCTTAGGGCGATTGAATAACTATTCCGCGTCGCGCGCGCGATCGACGTCTTCGGAAATCTCCTGTCGCAACTTCGGCCCGTTTGCGAGTCGCCGGCCGAGGGCTGTGACAAAGGCCTCGTAGCGCTCGCCGGCCTTGGCGCGGGCGGCTTGGGCGGCAGGTTCCGGCAGCGCCGGCGTCGTGGTTAGCCAGAAGCGCACGAAGATGGCCAGCGTCTCCACGGCGATGCCCAGGTCTCGCTCCATGCGTGTCATCCGACGGTCGAGTTGGTCGAGCCGTTTGGTGATAGCGGCCTCCTGACGCTCGGCTGCATCTGGGGAAAGGAAGGACGCGATTCCGGCCTCGGCAACGAGGGACAGCGAATGGCCACGCCGCGCGGCGTGCGCCGATAGGGCTTTCATCACCTCCGGCTCGAGATAAACGGAGAGCCGCTGCTTCTTTGGCGATTTTGACATGACGGTTCTCCTATAGTTCGATGCCGTCACCTGGATCGAGCGAGGCTTGACGCGCGATCTGTCGCATCGTGTCGCGTACGCGACTGTTGCGAACGGCGTCGTCGTCGGCGTCGTCCGCAGGCTCAATCTCAAACTCGTTTTGGATGGGCGGCTTCTTCTCGATCGGCTGCACGCGATTCAGTTCGGGCTGAAGGCGGCGTTCGGATTCGGTCGTATCGTCGTCATCGGGGCCAGCGGTCATCGCCGCGGCGGACATGTCCGGCGTCGGCGGCAAGGCGAGGCTGCTCCAATCGTCGGGCGACGCCCGATCGGGCTTGATGTGCTCAGGCGCGGCCAGGATCCGTTCCTGAAACCGACGATCCTCGTAGTAGCGCGCCTTCTTCGCGCGGATCGGCGGCGTGCCGGCGACCATGACGATCTCGTCGGATGGAGGGAGTTGCATGATCTCGCCGGGGGTGAGCAGCTGGCGAGCCGTCTCGGACCGCGACACCATCAGGTGCCCGAGCCAGGGCGAGAGCCGGTGCCCCGCATAGTTTTTCATCGCCCGCATCTCGGTCGCGGTGCCCAGCGCATCCGACACGCGTTTGGCGGTCCGTTCATCGTTGGTCGCGAAGCTGACGCGGACGTGGCAATTGTCGAGGATCGAGTTATTCGGCCCATAGGCCTTTTCGATCTGGTTCAGCGACTGGGCGATGAGGAAGGCCTTGAGGCCATAGCCGGCCATGAACGCCAGGGCGCTCTCGAAGAAGTCGAGCCGGCCGAGCGCCGGAAACTCGTCCAGCATGAGCAGCAGCCGGTGGCGGTTGCCCTTCGCCTGCAGGTCCTCGGTGAGGCGCCGACCGATCTGGTTGAGGATCAGGCGGATCAGCGGCTTGGTGCGGTTGATGTCCGAAGGCGGCACTACGAGGTAGAGCGTCGTCGGGCGTTTGCTCCCGACGATGTCACTGATGCGCCAGTCGCAGCGTCGCGTGACCTCGGCGACGACCGGATCGCGGTAAAGGCCGAGAAACGACATGGCGGTCGAGAGCACGCCGCTTCGTTCGTTGTCGGACTTGTTCAGCAGCTCGCGCGCCGCGCTAGCGATAACGGGGTGCGGCCCAGCCTCGCCCAGATGTGCGGTCTTCATCATGGCTGAGAGCGTCGACTCGATCGGGCGTCTCGGGTCGGACAAGAAGGCGGCGACGCCGGCCAGCGTCTTGTCCTTCTCGGCATAGAGGACGTGAAGGATTGCGCCGACCAACAGCGCGTGGCTGGTCTTCTCCCAGTGGTTTCGCTTTTCGAGGCTGCCTTCGGGATCTACCAGGATGTCGGCGATGTTCTGAACGTCGCGAACCTCCCATTCCCCTTTCCGGACTTCCAGCAGAGGATTGTACGCGGCCGATTTTGAATTGGTCGGATCGAACAGCAGCACGCGGCCGTGCCGAAAGCGGAATCCCGCGGTCAGCGTCCAGTTCTCGCCCTTGATGTCATGGACGATCGCAGAGCCCGGCCAGGTCAGAAGCGAAGGTACGACCAATCCGACTCCCTTGCCGGAACGCGTCGGGGCGAAGCACAGCACATGCTCGGGGCCGTCATGGCGCAAATAGTCGCGATCGAGCTTGCCGAGCACCACGCCGTCGGCGCCGAGCAAGCCAGCGGCCCGGACCTCGTCCCGGCGCGCCCATCTGGCCGAGCCATAGGTCTCGACATTCTTCGCCTCGCGCGCCCGCCAGACCGACATGCCGATCGCCACTGCGATCGAGATGAAGCCGCCAGAGGCTGCGATATAGGCGCCCTCCACGAAGATCGGCGGGGCATAGGCATCGTAGAAGTACCACCAGGGAAAGAAGGACCACGGATAGTAGATCGGCCAGCCGGCCAGATCGAACCACGGAGGCCCGAGCTGTGCCTGGAAGCCGAGGCGCCACGCTGTCCATTGCGTCGCCGCCCAGGTTGTCAACAGCACGATCATGAAGACAGTCAGGATTTGGCCCCAGAGGATTTTCGTCGCCGTCATGGCGGGTCCCTTTCTTGGTTGCGGGCTACAGGCCGAGGCCGCGTTTGCGGCCGAAACTCCAGTCCACACCGCCAGCGCCGCGAGAGACGCCGGAGACGTGCTGGCCGATCTGCTTTTCGAGGGATGGCGACCAGGGCACGAGCTGGAAGCCGAGGCCGTCATCGATCATGGCGAAGCGACCGGATGCGAGCGCAAAGCGCTGGCGATACGTGCCGGCGACATAGTCGCCGGTTCCCGCCTTCGAGAACGGGCGTCCGGTCTGAAGCGCGAGCTTCTCGCCGAGCGCCTCGACCTCGCGTTGCCGCAGCGTGTCGATCAGGTTGCGGGAGAAGATGACGTTACGGCCCTGACGTTCGGCCAAGCCCTGCCCGAGCAGATGCTCTGCGCGGCGGTCCATGGCGTCGCGGACCTCGGCACCGAAGCCGCCGCCGCCGAGAGCCACCGGCTCCCGCGCGATCGCTTGCCGATCGAGCCAGGTGGCGCCGGTCGCGGTGACCTGGGCGGAGATGTCGAGATCGGAGCGGACAGCGAGCGCGACTCGGCGCTGCCCCCGCGCATCATCGAATTTGCGCAGCTCGACGATCGAACCCGGCGCGCTGTCGCCGGCCGCGTCGAGATCGGGCAGTTTGATATGGTGGGATCGGCCGTCGATCCCGTCGACGACGGCGTAGGCCGTTCCCTTCAGCTCGTCGTCAAGGCCACGCTCGACTAGCCGGCCGACGACGGCATCATCCAGGCTTTCCCCCGCCAGCACATAGCTCGCCGCGCCGCGCTCGATGCCGCGGTCCGTCAATGCGCGATGCATGCGCTTGATGATGTCGCCTCGCTCGCCGAGCTCGCACAACGTCGCCTCGGCGTTGTCGGCGATCACCCATTGCCCAGGGCCGACCTGATCGGCGAGCCCCAGGGCCTCCAGCTTGCGCAGACGGCCGATCTTCTCTGCGTGAAACTCGTCGGGTTGCCGATCAGCGTGCGGAGCGAGATCGACGACGCCTGTCCGATAGGCGTCGCGAGCAAGCTGGCGGTCGAGATTGGTCCAGCGCTCGGCGCCGACCTGGCGTTCGAGGGTCCGGCGGATTTCCTGATCGGTGCGCGGGCCCAGCTCCTGTGTGATGAGATCTCGAGCCCGGTCGCGCATCCCCTCTTTTATATAGTCGCGCGAGACGACGAGATTCTCGCCGTCATCGCGGACACCACGCACGATCAGATGGACATGAGGATGCTCGGTGTTCCAGTGATCGACCGCGACCCAGTCAAGCCGCGTGCCAAGATCCTTTTCCATCTGGCCGACCAGCTCACGGGTGAAGCCCTTGAGGTCGGACATCTCGACGCCGTCGTCGGGCGAGACGATGAAGCGGAAATGATGACGATCATCTTCGCACCGTTCTGCGAAGGCCTTCGGATCCGCGTCATCCCCGCCGGGCCCGAACAGCCGGGCTTTCTCTCCGTCGCGCGTGACGCCGTCGCGGCGGAGATAGTTGAGATGGGTGGCGAGCGGCGCGTTACGTCCTCCCTGGCGGACGACGCGCGCCTTCACGACGGCGCCCCGCGAGCGGGCGGTGAGCAGCCGGTTGGCCTGCACCGCCGCGCGCTGGCCGCGTCCGAACCGCGAGCGGTTGCCCGGCCCAATCTTTCCCTTCCGGGATACCGCGCCGCCCGCCTTCTGCGCGGCGGCGAGCGCCTGGGCAATGAACGGCCTGGCTTGCTGGGCGCGGGTCGAGCGGATGCGACCTGGCCGAATGCGGAAATCGTCCTCCGCGCTCATGGCCGAAGCCCCGCACATCGCGGAAAGGCGAGGAAATTGCTGGGAAAGCGCTGTCGGCGCAGGCTGCGTGCCTCGGACGCACATCGCGCAAACGCGTCATAACCCTCTGAAAAACCACAACCGCACAAGGCCGCACATCGTGGCCCTTTATCCTGCCATCGTACGGTTGTGGTGGCTGCGCTTCCCCCCGCTCCCGACGATCCCCCGAGAGCGTGCGAAATAACCGCATGGCGTGCGAATCCTGTCATTGCGGGGCCGCGCTGGCTGTCCGGATGGCGAACAAGCCCCCGGTTTGCGGATCGGCGGGCGCAGTTTCCCGTGCCGAACGCGGCGATGACGGAGCGGCCGGAGCGCGGTCATCTTGCGGAACATCTGCATTCGCAGCGCCGCCAGCTGACGCGATGAACAGCGGCGCACGGGTCCAGGCGAGCGGATCGGCGGCTGCGACCGTGACGGGGGCCGCGAGTTCGTCGCCGCCCACGAGCGGTGCGAGCATCGCGACATAGGCGCGTGTTTCGGCCGGCAAAGGGCGACCGGTCGCGCGATACTCCTCGTAGCGACCGGGACCGGCATTGTACGCTGCCAGAAACCCGGGCGAGCCGTAACGGTCGTGCAGCTCGCGGAGATACGCCGCGCCCGCGAGGATGTTGTCGCGCGGATCGTACGGATCGTTTCCGAGGCCATGTCGGGCGCGAAGGTCCGACCAGGTCGCGGGCATGATCTGCATCAGGCCCATTGCGCCCTTGGGCGAGATCGCGCGCACGTCGCCGCGGCTTTCGACGCGCATGACAGCGCGAATCCAGGCTTCCGGGACGCCGAACCGCCGCGCTGCCTCGGCGACATAGTCCCTATAGGACGACGCCGCTGCCGCTTGGCTGGCAGGCGTATCTTGCGTTTGCGCCAACGCCGTGGCGGGCGCGGAGAGCAAGAGGCCGGAAAGGAGAAGGAGGGCTGCGCGTCGGAGGGCGTGAGTCCCTCCGACGACAGACGGGCGAAGAGCCGGGGACATCGTTCAGTCCCGCTCGCCGCGCTTGTGCGGGCGGTTCCAGTGCAGACCCCAGGCCGACTTGTCGTCGGCCGACTGGAAAAGGGCGGCGCGAATGGGCTGGGTGAAGGTGGGATCGTCGAGCTGCAGCGAAACATAGTCGCCGGCCTTCTCGCCGGTGCGCTTCCACCCCGCGCCAACTTC
Source organism: Acanthamoeba mauritaniensis (assembly GCA_000826465.1). Classification (NCBI taxonomy): domain Eukaryota; phylum Discosea; order Longamoebia; family Acanthamoebidae; genus Acanthamoeba; species Acanthamoeba mauritaniensis. Next base: position 143,066 of record CDFE01034564.1, on the reverse strand, counting down.
CGGACCGTCCTCGTCGGAGCCGAGATGAACGCGATAGTCGGGCGCATTCTCAGCGTCGGACTGCGTGGCGGGCACGAGCACCAATTCGACGTCAAGGCTGAGTGTTCTGACGTGTCCGGCGTAACCGGATTTCGTACGGCTGAATTGTCCGATCAGGGACATGATTGCCTCCATAGGAATGCGGTGAGGTTGGGACTGGGCGCGCTGTCACCGCGTCGGCGCGCGCCAGACGAAGCGACCATCGCCGTCCTCGTCGGTGTAGAGAGGGATGGCGCGGCCGATCACAGCCGACGCCGGCAGCGGGCCGAAGTAGCGGCCGTCGAGGCTGTCGCTGACCTGCCAGTTCATCAGGAACAGCTCGCCTGGGGCGACGACGCGACAGCCTTGCCAGATCGGCAGCGGGCGACCTCGACGATCGCGATCGAGCGCCTCGCCCATCGGCACAGCGTCGACGGTGATCGCGAGCCCGGTTCTGCAAACCCGCTGCCCCGGAAGCGCGGCTACACGCTTCATAAGCGGGACGCCGCGCGGCAGATAATCTCCGTCGGCGAGGAAGCTCGCCAGGGGTTCGGGGGCGCGGACGGCGACCAGATCGGTGACCTCTGGGGACCGGTCCGGCTCGATGGCGTAGAGACCGATCGGGGTGCTGGCGGAAGCGTTCCAGATCAGTTTCGGCGCGAAGGAAACGATTGACAGGACGCCGAGGAGCGATACGGCGCCCGTCGTGGCGATGGCGTAGCCGAGCCGGGTCATGCGCCGATCTCCCGGCGCAGAAGGAAGGCCCGATGGCGCTGCATCGTGTAGGCGCGCGGCGTCTCGCCGACGGCCATGCGGTTGTGGACGTGTCGCCAGTGATCCGGTGAGACGTCGGCCGGATCGATGCCGACCGCCTCGATGGCGTCGATGAGTTGGAGCGCGCGCTCTACCTTCGGCCAGCCGTCGACGCGCAGGAGGATGTCGCCGCCAGGCGTGATGGAAGGGACCGTCTGAAAAGGAGCGCCGGGTCGGACGGCGCGCAGAATGTCGAGCCGGGACCGCACGGTCCCATGCTCGTTGGCCGCCCAGCGCACGAGCGCGAAGGTCTCGTCGGGCGGGAAAAAGAGGATGCGTCGACGACGATCGAGGACCTGTTCGCGAGCATCGCGACCGAAGCGGATCCAATGTTCAGTCTGCTTCTCGATCCAGATGAGTTCGACCTGGGTGAGTGTTTCGGGCGGGTCGGCGATGTCGCGGCGCTCCCGCGCTGGTGCGGCGGCGAGACCGGTCATTGTTCTTCTCCAGCAGGCGGTGGGAATTCGCGCTCGAACAGCGCGCGCAGCATGTCTGCGACGGTCTGGCCGCGCTGAAAGGCTGCGATCTTGATCCGGCCGCGCATGTCGGCGGTGACATCGATCGTCAGTCGGGCTGAGAAATCCTCAGCGGGCTGAACGCGCTGGGCCTGGCGGTCGGGCGCCTTGATCCAGCTTTCAGGATCGGCCGGACGAGACGCGAAGCTACGCTTGGGGGATCGCGAGCTCATAAGCCGATCCCCGCGACTTCTGCCGCCAGCGCAGCGATCTCGCGTGCGGCCGGACAGTCTTCGTCCTGCTCCGCCGCCAGCCGGCCAGTCTGCACGACGTCGGCGAAGACGATGCGCTGGCCGATGGTGGTCGCCAGCAGCGGCGGATCGTGGTCGGCGAGCGTCTCGGCGGTCTCGCGTGCAAGCACCGTGCGGGCCGCGCAGCGGTTCAACACGAAACGGGCGGCGAGCTGCGGGCGATAGATGCGCGCCTCGCCGAGCAAGCTGAGCATCTCGGCCGAGGCCCATCCGTCCAACGGTGACGGCTGCACCGGGATCAGCACGAGGTCGGCTGCGAGGAGCGCCGAGCGCATGAGGCCGGCGACACGCGGCGGTCCGTCGATCACCACATGGTCGGCGTCGCGGGCGAGTTCCGGCGCCTCGCGGTGCAAGGTGTCGCGCGCCAG
>CDFE01034564.1:107012-141086 GCA_000826465.1 Acanthamoeba mauritaniensis | reverse complement strand
CGACCACGCCGAAGAGCCGCTCCAGTCCCTCGCGGCTGCGCTGCTGGGACCAATCGAGCGATGATCCTTGCGGATCCGCGTCGATGAGGGTGACGCGTTTGCCGTTGCGCGCCCATTCGCCGGCGAGATGGAGAGCGAGCGTCGTCTTGCCGACACCGCCCTTCTGGTTGAGCAGCGCGACGATCATGGCGCGCCCCTGACGCCCAGCGGCGGGTTATCCGCAGGCGTGGAAAAGCGGGGGTCCGTTAGAAAGATTCCGTAGGAATCTAGGTTAGATAAGTTAAGGGGCGCGCAAGCTGCTGATTCAGCGAGAAGATTCGGCGAATCCGGTCCCCGATAGCACGAGTGTCCGGTCCCCGATGGCACGATAATGCCGGTCCCTGATAGCACGAGACGATTCACAGCTTATCCCCAGGGCGAGTTGTGGAGCGACGGCGACGGCGTGGAATGCCGAGGGCGTCCGGATCGGTGGGTGCGAAGGACAGGATTTCGGGACCGCCGACGCCGTGCTCGATGGTCAGCCGATAGCCGGGCAAAGGCTGGCGACCGACGATGTCGCGCAGGTCGTAGGCGAAGTGCTTGAGCGGCGAGAGGCTGCCCGACTTGGCGTGAAGATGCGGGAAGTCGAAGCTCCAGCCGAACTCCTGTTTGCCGCCGTGCTTGCGCACCAGGCGGTACAGCCAGCGCTCCAATCCTCCGGTCAGACCGAAGTAGTTTCGGTCGATCGTCAGCACGAGAGCGTCGTCGAGTACGGCGCCGTAGAACCAATCGGGGACGATCAGTTCGAGGCCGAGCGGCCGGCCGCGATGGTCGGCGCGCTCCTTCCATTCGTTTATCCAGCTAAAGCGGTGCATCCGCCGCTCGGTCGGCTGACGGATCGAGGTGGCCACGGTCGTCGATTGCAATCGGTCGAGCGCGGCCTTCAGTCGGTCGTAGTCGCGCAGCGATACGCCGCGACCAATGAAGTTCAGAATCTCATACGGGGTCGTCGCCATCAGGCGCGATGGGCGGAGGCCGACGTCGCGCGCCTCGACGATCTGGGAGGCCGCCCAGATGAGGATATCGGCGTCCCAGATGGTGGCCATGCCGTGCTCCGGCACCGCCTCCACGCGGATCTTCACGGAGCCTGACTTGAAGTCGATCGGCGCGAGGCGCTTCGACTTGGCGAGTGAGAAAAACGGATAGGCCATGAGGTCCTGCGCATCGCGAGGCGCGAGATCGCCGGGCAGAGCCCGGAACAGATCGAGCTGCGCGCGCTCGTCACGATGGTGAGGGCGGGACGACACGGCGCGCGGCCTCAGCGTCCAGCGCGGCCTGCGACGGCGGGCGGCGCCGTCTGAGGTTTGGCGGGAGGGACCGTGCCGCTGGGATCGGAGGTCGAGGTGACGAGACCGCGATCGGCCCAGGTCTGAAGGTCTGCGAGAGAGTAGACGACGCGGCCGCCCAGCTTGCGATAGGTCGGTCCGGTTCCGTAAGTCCGGTGCTTCTCGAGGGTTCGCTCAGACAATCCGAGGAAGCGTGCGGCCTCCTGGGTCCTGAGATAGCGTGGCGGGAGAGTGGCGGCGTCTTCGCCCATGATCGAACCTCCGTGGTCTCGCGGCGGCCGCTACGAACGAGCGGCGGGTGGCGAGGACGGTGGCGCGAAGACGGCGTGTTGGACGATGTCGAAGTAAGAATACTAAAAACGACACCCCAGATGGGGCGCGTCAGCGATCGCGCCGGGGCCGGCAAAGCAACGTCCGATAGCCGCCCCGAACCAGCTTCAGCCCGTCTCGGGCGAGCCGGATGGTTGTTTCTCGGATTGTGCTTCCGACCCAGCCGCGCGCATCGGTCTCATGTTGGGGAAAGAGGCTTTCGGCGATGACGCGATAGGTTTCGCCGGCCGCGCGAGCATCGATGACGCGGAGCATTTGGCGGGCGCGCTGCTGCCGCTGCGGGGTCATTCGCGGATCGGCTGGCACCCGCCGGCCGATAGCAGCCGCCCAGAAGCGGGCGAGCGCCGTCAGTCGATCGGGCGTTTGGTCGTCCAGGAGAATTGTGGCGGCTAGCGTCCCACGCCGGGCGTCGGGGGCGAGGCAGATGTCAAAGCGCTCGCCCTGCAGGATCAGTCGTAGCCGGCTATCGTCCGACGTTAGTGTCGTGTGAGGGGTGAGATCGCTTCCGGTGATCTGGAGTCCGTCGAGGGGCGCGGGGCTTGGAACGAGGACGAGGGCGGCGGGATCGAACTGCGGGGTCCAGAAGATTGGTTGGGATAGCGCGTTGGCGGCTGGATTTGCGGCGAAAACACAACCCCCAGTGCTGCGCAAAAGCGCTCGCCGCTTCAGAGTTTATCCGGCCGGTCGCCAACAATTGTTGGTAAGACGCCCGGTATTCGGGATTGCGGCGCAGGAATTCCCAAGCAAGATCGCTGGGCGTCAAGCCGTCTATATAGTCGTAGGCGGCATCGGACCGCCAATCGGTATCCTCGGACATCCTCCGCAACCTCCCGCTTGAGTTTTGCAACGCGAGTTATGCAGGGGATACGATTCCAAGTTGAATTGAGCCTGGGAACTGCCGAGTTGCATGAAGGTGATGCAGAATTCGGTTCACTCAATGTCGGCGGGGACCGAGGAGCTGGCAGAATCCGCTCTCACTCATCCATTTGGCGCGTGCGAGATGAGTGTCGTAAACGCGGGCGGCGCGTTCGGGCTCTCTCGTGGCGTTAAGCCCAAAGAGAATCCGCACCACTTCTTGCCAATCCGCCCCTTCGGCGTCCGCATCGAGCAGGCGCACGTACAGCTTTAGATTCGCCTCGTCATAGGCGGTCAGTGCGGCCCCGCCCGGCGGCTGGTCGAGATAGTCGTCTTTGGTCACAGCGTCCCCCGTGACGAACATGTATCCATTCTGGAGTGGATTGTTAACGCTGAATTGATGTCTTGCATGACGCAAGATGCAAACGCGGCGAGGCGCTGCTGCGTCGCGGTGTTCGGGATCTCAGGCGACGGTCTTCCCATGAACCAACACGACTCCCACGCTCTGGTCGGAGTGCATGAAGACGATCCCGGCCCGCTCAAAAGCGCGTCTGACTTCGTCGCGCGTGCTCTCATAGACCTCGAGGCCGCTGGGCGATTCGAGGCGCTTTAGCGCGGTCAGCGATACTCGGGCCTCGTCCGCCAGCGTCTCCTGCGTCCAACCCAGCAAGGCGCGTGCGGCCCGCGATTGTCGGGCGGTGATCATGCATGATCACCTCCCATTCGGACCTACGCGCACGCCAGAACTACGACTATAATAGTCGTTCTGACCGACGCTGACTAGCGTTTTGCAGCTATCCGGCTGCCACTTCGGCGTTTTCGCCGCTGACTGATTCGGTCGTTCTGACGGCCGAAGGCCCCGGCCTGTTCGGCCGGGGCCTTGCGCGGAGCCTCAGTCGCCGCGCCGCCCGTTGGGGCGGGACCAGATCAGCGAGAAGGTCTCGCCCTCCTCGTCGTCGAAGAGGTTGGCGTAGATCGGGGCGTTGAAGCTCGGATCGTCGAGCTTGAGGCCCAGATAGTCGCGGCCCTCGTTCGAGCGCTTGGACCAGGCGGCGCCGATCTCGGCGCGGCCGACCAGGACCCGGTGGCTGGGGGCGTTCTCGCCGGTGGCGCGCTGGTCGGGAACGATGCGCACGTTCTTGGCCTGGACGCTGAGGGTGACGATTTCGCCGGTGAACTCGTTCGAGCCGGTCTTCTTGAAGGTGCCGATGGTCGCCATTGTAAGTCTCCGTTTTCCGTATTCGAGCCCGCACCATTGCGGCCTCGATGGCGATCGGATGGCCGGAGGCGATCGACGGCGCACCCCGTAGGGGCTTGACAGCTAAGGAGGGCTTTCTTGCTTCGCGAGGAATGACGGCGCAGCCGGCAGGGGAAGAAAGTTTGACGCGGCTGTTGCGTCATAGGCGGTCGAGGCGCAGCCGACCTTCGGCCAGATCAGGCCATTGAAGAGGCCGTTTTGGAGCGGTCTAGACACGGTCAGGGAACGGAGCCAATGGCGGCCTTCCCGCATCGGCAAACCGGCGCCACGACCGTGCTCACCGGCTTCATCTCCTTCCGGCAGGGCGCCGTTGCTGCATCATGACCCTTACCGCCATTGGAGAGATCGCCACGCCGGGTCCTCGGTGCGCCGCCGACACTCGGACCCTTCATGGCAGCGTTCCGATGAGGGACGCTATCTCGAACCAGAGCGTCAATCCGGCCCCCACGCATCGATCCCATCCGCAGCAGACGACGGGGGGCCGACACCACTCCACCCTGTTCTGGTCATCCTACGGCGATCACGAAGTTCCGGCCTGTGCGAGACCCCGGCCGGACGGAGCCGGGGCTGCTGCCATTGCGGCCACACGCATGAAAGCGGTGACGCCGATGGCGACCGCGCCGATGACGGAGAAGGTGATCTGCCATCCCTCGGACGGCATGATGTGCTTGACGATACCATGGGTCGCATGGAAGCCGGCGATCCCCGCCGGCGCAACGAAGGCGGCGGCCACGATCAGTTTCAGCCACATCGGGCGGACGAAGGTGATCAGCAACTGACCGGCGGCCAGCGTGATGACCGCTGCGAGGGCGCCGATCAGGATCGCGCCGGGGATGCCGGCGCCGGTGTCGTGCGCCCAAGCGCCCGCGGTCACGCCAACGAACGCTGGCAGCGCGAAGACGGCCAACGCGAACAGCAGCCAGCAAAGCAGGCCGATCGATGCGACGGATGCAAGTATGGCGAGGATGATCATGATGGTGGTCTCCGTGAGAAGGGTCTGACGATCGCGCCACCACCACCACCACGGCGCGTTGCGAGTATAGCCGAAGAGAAGGCATGACGGGAGCGGAAATCCTTTAGGATTTCCGCTTGCGGCCCTGACGCCTCGCCCGCGGTCAGCGGGCGAAGGGATCGACCTCGTGAACGATGGCGGCGGATTCGCCATCATATTCACCGGCGGGCATGACGCCCATGGTACCGTCGCCGGCCTGGAAGATGACGATCGAGACCATGAGGGTGGTGGCGAGGCTAAAGGCGAAGGCGTGAGCTTGATTGAGGGACATCTGACCGGCTCCTGTCTTGGAGGCGGGAGACCATCTCCCGCGCGACAGGCGCCCGATGTGTCCGGCCGATGGCCGCAATCACCGCGCAGGCGAAGCTGGAGCGGCGGCATGCTCGCATAGCCGACCTTTTACGGGTTGATGGCGTCAGGCCAGCGGCTGGACCAAGGATTAGCGCAATGGAAGCGGGTGATGGTTTTCCGCCATGACCGGGGCCACGATGGGATCGCCCGTTCACGGCTGTCTCACCAAAGCATCGCCGCCGTGCTGCCGGTCGTGATGCTGCCGACATGGGCGGTTATGGTCATGCAAAGCGCTACAGCTGATGAGAACGCCCATGCCGAAGCTTCCTAAGAAAAGCGATTCCCCGGTGAGCCAGGTACGGCGCTATCTGGAGCCCGGCCCGATCGTGCTGGTGTCGTCGAAGTGGCAGGGCGCGACCAACATCATGACGCTCGGCTGGCACACGATCCTGGAGTTCTCGCCGTCTTTGGTCGGCCTGATGATCTCCGGCGGCAATCACAGTCATCGCATGATCCGCGAGAGCCGGGAGTGCGTCATCAACCTGCCGACGACGGCGCTGACCGATACCGTGGTCGGGATCGGCAACACGTCGGGGGCCGACATCGACAAGTTCGGCAAGTTCGGCCTCACGGCGGAAGACGCAAGCAAGGTCGATGCGCCGTTAATCGGCGAATGCCATGCCAGCTTCGAATGCCGACTTCACGACGACGCGCTAGTCGACAAGTACAATTTTTTCATTTTCGAGGTGGTGAAGGCGCATGTCGCCGCTTCACCGAAGCATCCTGAGACGCTGCATTACACTGGCGATGGCGTCTTCGTGGTGTCCGGCAAGATCATCAGCCGTAGATCGCTGTTTCGACCTGAGATGCTGTGAGAGGCGGCGCTCACGCGCCACCTCTCTTCGGGCGGAAGTCGAACAGCGGGATGCCGAGCTTCCTCGCCTTGTCGGCGAGGTTGTCCTGAATGCCGGTGCCGGGGAAGACGATCACCCCGATCGGCAGGACGTCGAGCATCTGATCGTTGCGCTTGAACGGTGCGGCCTTGGCGTGTTTCGTCCAGTCGGGGGCGAAGCCGACCTGCGGCACCTTGCGCGCGTCGGCCCATTTGGCCGCGATCTTCTCGGCACCCTTCGGCGACTTGCCGTGCAGCAGCACCATGTCGGGATGCTTGGCGTGGACCTGATCGAGCTTGGCCCAGATCAGGTGGTGATCATTGAAGTCGAGCCCGCCGGTAAAGGCGATCTTTGGACCGGCGGGCAGTAGCACCTGATTGTCGGCGCGCTTCTTGGCGGCGAGGAAGTCCCGGCTGTCGATCATCGCAGAGGTCAGGTTGCGATGGTTGACCATTGATCCGCTGCGCGGTCGCCAATTCGATCCGGTGTGGCGCTCATAGTGCTCGGCGGCCTGGTCGCGCATCAGCTCGAAAGCGTTGCGGCGTTCTATCAGGGTCTGGCCCTCGGCCGTCAGGCGTTCCAGCTCGACGGCCTTCACTTCGCTGCCGTCCTGTTCGCGCTGGCCGCGGCGCTGCGCTTGCTCATTGTCGTCCAGCTCGCGCTCGATCCGGTCGGTGGCTCGGTGGAAGACGTTGACCGTCGACCAGAGGAGATCGTCGAGGTCGGGCTCGAGGCGGGTGTCCTCCAGGGTGACGATCAGGGCGTCGAAGATGTCGGCGATCGCGCCGGCGACATGGTCGCCCTCCGGAAGCGGTCGGGGGTCGGGTTCATCTGTGAAGGGACGGTAACCGTAAAGCTGGAGTTCGTTGAGGACATGGTCGGTGGGGGAAGAGGCGTGGTGCGGTTCGTAGTCGTCGTGCTCGCTCATGGGATGCTCCGTCGGTTCGACCGCGACCCTCGCGGCCTTCATGGCGACGAAAGCCGGCGAGCGGGCCGGACCTGCATCCGCAGCGAAGCGGAGGGCCGGAGCACAGCGGAGGATGACGAAGGCGGGCTATTTTGCCTCGCGATGGAAAGCGGCCCTCGGCCGCGCCGGAAAATAGTCCGCCGCAGACATTGCGGGTTCGGCCCGTTTGCTGGCCGATCGCCCTCTCGAAGGCCGGGGTGCGGTTCTCTCCGACCGGGATTATCCGAGCGATGCAGACGACGGCGCTCGCGCCGTCTGCGTTCTCCTCGCGGCCTATGCCGCCAGCGCCATGAAGCGTGCGACGTCCTGCGGCGCGATCTGCACGCGTGCCGCTGCTCGGAGGCTATCCAGGCCCGATAGGCGAAGATCCTCGTTGAAGTCGCCCAGGCGCGGAGACACCACGATTGCCTCGATCCCGGCCGCGTTCGCCCGTTCGATCAACGTCGCCATCGCACCATCGCCGGCCGGATCATTGTCGCGGACGACGTAGAGCCGTCGTAGCGTGACAGGGAACAGGATGGCGGCGAGATGGGCTGCAGAGAGCGCCGCCAGCATCGGCATGTCGGGCAAGACTTGCCGGAGCGACAGAACGGTCTCGATGCCTTCGCCCGCCGCCATCACCTCGCCAGCGACGCCGAAGCGAACCGCGTTGCCGAGAAGATCGCCCATCGCTCGTCTCGGCGTGTCGATCGGTGCCTTGTCGCGACGGCGCGGATCCAGCCACGTGCGATGCGCCCCGGTGATCTTGCCGTCGAGACCGGTCACAGCGGCGATCATCGCCGGCCACGTCTCCGTCGGCGAGTGCTCGTCAGGGCGATAATAGCAGCGCGGATGGAAGTGCAGATTTCCGGTTCCGCGTAAATCCGTAATGCCGCGTTCCCGCAGATACGCTTGTACGAGCGTGCCGATGATCGACTGTGACATGCCAACAAGACGACGGGCGGCTTCCGGCGAGCCGAGCGGCGCCGGGTGCTGGCGCTGCTGTTGACGGGGCTCGGGCTCGGGTGGCGGCATGCTGAGGAAGGTTCGGGCCTCGTCGGCGACGTCCTTGAAGTCGACCAGGCCGCAGCTCTCGCGGATCACGTCGAGGAGATCGCCATGCTCGCCGGTCGCTGCGTCCGTCCATTTGCCCGCGACGCCTTTCGGCGTGTCCTTGAGCCGGACGTACATCGATCGGCCCTTCGTGTTGCGCACGTCGCCGACCAGCCAGTAGCCGCCCTCTCGACGGCCGCTGGAGAGATAGTGACGGCACACTGCCTCGGCTTGTCGGCCGAGACGGTGGGCGAGATCGGAAGCGTCCTGACGCGCCATCACGCGGCCTCCCGCTCGGCGATGCGCATGATCGGGAAGGTGTCGAGGAGCTTGGCGAGCACGCCCGGCCCGGCCGCGTCCGCCGGAACGAAGAATCGAAGCTTCCACGAAATGATCTCACTGAACAGGCCATAGACCCGCAGGCGGTCGCGCATGGCTTCGGTGAAGCCGGTGAGCTCGAGGCGGTACGCGCCCATGACGCGCGCGCGGCGAAGCTGCAGACCCTCCGTGAGGTCGAGGATCGTGGTGCCGTCCATCAGAGCGACAAAGGCCTGTTCAGGCGTCAGCGCGCCGTTACCCGTCGTCACCGCGTTGGCGGCCCATGCCGGCGAGACGCGGCGACCGATGATGCGTTCGCCGGCGTCGGTCTGGAGCCGATAGACCCGCGTCGATTCGTTTGGCAGTCGTTTCCAGATCGGCAACAGCAGGCCCGCGACGATGTGGATCGTGCTGTCCGAGAATTCAGGCACCTCGTTCAGCTCCGCGTTCCAAGCTGCAGCGAAGGCGTCGCGCTCGACGTCCTCCCAATGGCTCTCATCCATCACGCGCAGCGGGGCGTAGTGCTGTTCCATCGGTCGGATCAGGCAGACGCGGCGCTCGATCTCGCCATCGTCGAGCATCATCGACGGTGCGGGAATCTGAACAGCGGCGCGACCGGAGCGGTCGTTGACCAAAAGCCGCGCCCGTGGGTCGGAGAGATGGTCGAGCGCGTCGTCGAGCGACGTCGGACGATTGCGTTCCCTGCGGGTGATGGTGAGCAGCCGCGTTTCCGCAGCCGTGCCGGGATGGGTGTGTATTACCTGGCTGTCGATGACGACGAAGCTCTCGGCCTGCAGCGTCTCGAGCCCGACATCATAGACGCCGCTGCGGATCGCGCCCTCGATCTTCGCGGTGAGAAGCTGCTCGAAGGCGGTGAAGAGCACGCCCTGAAGGTCGATGGTGAGCGCCAGCAGCCGATTGAGGAAGGTGGTGATCGGCGGCAGCTCGTCCTTGATGCCGTTGTCGTCCATCAGCTTCAGGCCTGTGGCGGACTCGAAGCGGTCGAGCGAACAGCCCTCGACCTTGCCGCGGACCAGCAGCAGATAGAGCTGCCGCAGAGCGTCGCGGGCGTACGGGCTTTCGAGATTGTCCTCGGGCCTGAACAGGCCTTGCCCGCCGGTCTGACGCTGTCCGCGCGTTATGGCGCCGAGGGTGTCGAGACGGCGCGCGATCGTCGAGAGAAAGCGCTTCTCCGCCTTCACGTCGGTGGCGATCGGCCGAAAGAGTGGCGGCTGCGCCTGGTTCGTCCGGTTGGTGCGGCCGAGGCCCTGGATCGCTGCGTCGGCCTTCCAGCCCGGCTCTAGCAGATAGTGGATACGCAGGCGCTGGTTCCTGGCGGCTAGGTCCGCGTGGTAGCTGCGGCCGGTGCCGCCGGCGTCGGAGAAGATGAGGACGCGCTTCTGGTCATCCATGAATGCGGCCGCCTCGGCGAGATTGGCGGATGCCGCCCGGTTTTCGACGGCAAGGCGCTCGCCCTTGCGCACGACGCGTCGCGAACGACCCGTTACCTCGGCCACGAGCTCGGCGCCGAAGCGCTGGACGATCTGGTCGAGCGCGCCAGGAACAGGCTCAAGCGATGCCAGCCGCTCGATCAGTTCGTCGCGGCGGGCGACGGCTTCCCTGCTCTCGACGGGCTGGCCGTCCCGAAAGACCGGCCGTGACGACAGATTGCCGTCGCTGTCGGAGAAGGGCTCATAGAGTTGCACCGGGAAGGAATGGGCGAGATAGTCCAGGACATATTCACGCGGCGTGATGTCGACGCGGACATCGTTCCATTCCTCTGTCGGGATCTCGGCGAGCCGCCGTTCCATCAGTGCTTCGCCGGTCGAAACGATCTGGATGACGGCGGTGTGTCCGCCCGCGAGGTCCTCCTCAATGGAGCGGATCAGGGTCGGCGTTTTCATGCTGGTCAGCAGATGCCCGAAGAAGCGCTGCTTGGCGCTCTCGAAGGCCGAGCGTGCCGCCGACTTTGCCTGGCGGTTCAGGGTGCCGCTTTCGCCGGTGATGTTGGCGGCCTGCATCGCCGCATCGAGGTGATTGTGGATGATGGCGAAGGCGCCGGCATAGGCGTCGTAGATGCGGGTCTGCTCGGGGGTAAGCTGGTGCTCGACTAGTTCGTATTCGACGCCGTCATAGGAGAGCGACCGCGACGTATAGATGCCGAGCGCACGCAGATCGCGCGCCAACACCTCCATGGCCGCAACGCCGCCGTTCTCGACCGCTTCGATGAACTCGGCGCGATTGGCGAATGGAAAGTCCTCGCCGCCCCACAGGCCGAGCCGTTGGGCGTAGGCCAGATTGTGGACCGTCGTGGCTCCGGTCGCCGAGACGTAGACCACGCGAGCATTCGGGAGCGCGTGCTGGAGCCTGAGACCCGCACGTCCCTGCTGCGAGGGGGCGACGTCGCCCCGTTCTCCCTTGCCCCCACCGGCGTTCTGCATCGCATGGGACTCGTCGAAAATGATCACACCGTCGAAATCGGAGCCCAACCATTCGACGATCTGCTTGACGCGCGAAAGCTTCTCGCCGCGGTCGTCGGACCGTAGCGTGGCGTAGGTGGTGAAAAGGACGCCTTCCGCGAGCCGGATGGCGGAGCCTTGCGGATAGCGCGAGAGCGGCGTGACCAACAGGCGCTCCATGCCGAGGGCTGACCAGTCGCGCTGGGCGTCCTCGAGCAGCTTGTCGGATTTTGAGATCCAGACGGCCTTGCGCCGACCCTGGAGCCAATTGTCGAGGATGATGGCGGCGGACTGGCGGCCCTTTCCTGCGCCGGTGCCGTCGCCGAGCATGAAACCCCGTCGGAAGCGGACGGCGTTTGCGGCGTCGTCGGGCGCAGCGGTAATGAGGTCGCCGGTCTCGTCGACGGTCCAGGCGCCAGCGAGATATTCGCTGTGCGCCTCGCCGGCATAGATGACCGTCTCCAGCTGTGCGTCGGACAGGGCGCCGTCGGCGACGATGGCTGCGGGGAGGATCGGCCGATAGCTCGGCTTCGGCGGCGCCACGGACGCCATGGCCGCCGATTGCACTAGTTTGGTGGGATGGGGTTGAGCGCCCGCGATGCGGATCGATTGGAGCGTATAGGTCTCGTAGATCGCGTCGGACAGCCGACCGCCCTCGCGTGGGGTCCAGTCCACGGTCTCGTAATCGAGCGGGACGCCTTCGATCTGGGCCATGCGGCGCGCAGGCGCGGCGGACGCGCTGCGGGCGAGATAGCTGCGCACGGTGCGCGGCGCGATGGTGTCGGCCTGGGTCTTCGGAATGGCGACCGCCATTCGCTCCGGGAGCTCGTGGTCGATCCGTGTGAGGAGCGTCGCGACATCGGCTGCGATCCCGGTGGATTCGGGAAAGCGCGTGGGGTCTTCGGCTGGCGCCTTGTCGATGACTGTCAGGCGCGTCTCGATGGTCGTGCCGTGCTTGGCATAGACCGAGCCCGCGATCGCCGACGTGAACACGACGCGTCCGCGCTCCTGCAGCCGCATGAAGCTCTCACGCCACGCGTTCGCATCGGGCGAGAAGTTCGCGCCGGTGATCGCGATCAGCCGGCCGCCCGGAGCGAGCCGCGCCAGCGCGGATGCGATGTGGCGGTACGCGGCGTCGGCCACGCGGCCCGAGACATTCGCCATTACCGAGAACGGCGGGTTCATGATGACCACGCTGGGCACGGCGACGGGATCGAGATGATCATCGATTTGCGCGGCGTCGAAGCGCGTTACGGAAATGGCCGGAAAGAGAGAGGAAAGAAGATCGGCGCGAGTCTCCGCCAGCTCGTTAAGGATGAGACCGGCGCCGGAGATCTCCGCGAGGATGGCGAGCAGCCCCGTGCCGGCTGAAGGCTCCAGCAACCGATCGGAGGACGTGAGCGCGGCGGCGGAAATCGCCGCCAGGCCGAGGGGGGCCGGGGTCGAGAATTGCTGGAACGCCTGCGTCTCTTCGGAGCGACGCGTATGGGTCGGAAGAAGGGCGGCGATCTTCGTCAGTGCGGCTAGTCGAGAAGCCGGGGAGGCAGCTTTGCGGAAAACCGCTTTTCCGTATTTACGCAGGAACAGGACCGTCGTCGCCTCGCAGGCGTCATAGGCCGTCTTCCAATTCCAGGCGCCGCTGGCGTCAGACGCGCCGAAGGCGTGCTCCATCGCCGCGCGCAAAGTCGGAGCGTCGATCGGGCGACCCTGTTCGAGGTGAGGAAGAAGTCGCTCTGCGGCCGCGAGGATGGCGGCGGCCGGCGGCGTTTCAGGGACAGGCGGAGGTGAGGCAGCCGGTACGGCTGCCGGTATCGGAGCGTGAAGCACGGAGGAAACCTCGGAGAGCGGGAGACGGATGAGCCGGCCCGGCGCTCTCTCTCGACCGGACGGGCTCAAACCCGTCCCGGCCGCCCTCTCACTCTGGCGTGGACTTGGCCCGGAGCACCGCTCAGTCTTCCGAAGGGAGTGTTGAGACGCTAAGCTTTCCTAGGAAAAGAATCCGCAACGGCTCGTCCCGTCTGGGTGCGTCGTTCAAGTGAGAAGGGAGCCGAGATGAAGGGAAGTGCGATCGCAATCGTCGGCGCCGGATGCCTAGTCGTTGGGTTCGGCGCGGGCTTTGTCCTTCGGCCCATTATCGCGCCGGTCTCCGCCTCGCTCGCTGCTGCCGCCGGCATAGCGCAACCGACGGAAGAAGAAGCGACGGCGGCGGTGCGGCGCCATCGACTTTTTATAGGCACATCACTGGCGAATGCGACGCTGAAGCTCGGCGACTGTTCGCCAGGCGGCGTCGGTCCCGGCGTGACCTGCATGACGCAACTCGTCATGGATCCGACGAAGCCTAATGCGACGCCACAGAACAGGCCGATCGGCTTTGCACGCGTCGACGGTCAATGGGAAGTTGCCGTCTGGTAGGTTCGGGCATTCGCTTCGTCGCGTCTATTCGGCGGACATGGGCGTCGCTAGGATCGGAGTTTGCCAGAGGCCCGAACAGTTTCATCGGAAATTTGGCGCCCTCGCTTTCGTCCGTGTCAGTGAGGGCGGACCCGCCGATCAAGATTAGCGCCGGGATCATAATCTGGCATGTTATGAAAACAACCAGTCGCGCCGAATGACATCGATTGACATTTTACCAGCGAGCGGCTACCGCCCAAGTATGACGATAGCACCGTTCGCTTTCACAGTTTATTACGCACCGCTTTCATAGCGGCGGTGTGCTTTCGTCATACAACCGCTGCTCAGCCAGCGGTTGGTTTCCAACAGGACACCTCTGGCTTTGCAGCCTTGCAGAGGTTAGTCCATGCTAGACGCCAGCGATAACAGCACAAGCACAACTATCGGCATCATAGGCTTCGGCGCATTTGGGCAACTCATTGCTCGTCACATTCGACCGTACTTTCGGTTGTGCGCGTATGATCCTGCCCCTGAGCTGCAGCTGATAGCGGAATGTTACGGTGTTTCGCTCACTAGCCTTGAGATGGCAGCGAGTTGCCCAGTCGTCGTGCTTGCAACGCCGGTTGGACGCCTGCAAGAAATCGTTGATGCCGTAGCGCCACATATCCGACGTGGATCGCTCGTGCTCGACGTGGGATCGGTGAAACTGATACCGGCCGATATCATGAGGCGCGGTCTTCCGGAACATGCCGAGATCGTGGCGACGCATCCGTTGTTTGGGCCACAAAGCGCGCGCGACGGCATCGCCGGATTGAAGATCGCCGTGTGTCCCATCCGAGGTCGCCGCTCCTTTCGCTTGGCCGCGTTCCTGCGACATCAGCTCCGATTGCATGTCGTGATGACCACACCTGAAGACCATGATCGCGAAGCAGCGATGGTCCAGGGCCTCACTCATCTCATTGCCAAAGTATTGGTACAGATGGATCCGTTGCCGAATCGAATGACCACGAGGAGCTTCGATCTGCTGCTAGAGTCCGTGAATATGGTGCGTCATGATGCGCCAGAAGTATTTGACGCAATCGAGCGCTCCAATCCGTACTCGTCCGGCGTCCGCCGACGATTTTTCGAACTCGCATCAGCGCTAAATGCTGAGCTCGATGATAGGCATTTGTAGTTCAGAGGTCGGCGGTACTGATGTGGACGTAGCCGATGGTGTAGTCGGCGAGGCATTGATCCCACGTTTCCGTCGAGGGCCCGCGAGGCTGTCGCGGGCCTCATCGATGTAGTGGTGCCCTATGTCGAGGCCTCCGGCGGGCGGTAGGTCTCGAAGGGATTGCCGTCGGCGAGATGTCCGAACGGTGTGAGCACGAAGTCGCCGTCATCGCGCCCGACGGCGCAGATTACGTAGCGGGTTTCGCCCGTCGCGACCTCGGTGCATTCCATTAGCGCCAGGTCGCCGCTGTTCGCGGCGCGCAGCAGCATCTGGAAGTTGGCGCGCGCATGATCTGGAATGCTCATCGCGTGCTCCCCCCGATAAGCCGCTCGGCGAGCCAGCGGCAGGTGGTCATCCACTCGATGGATTCTCCTGTCGAAAGGTCGAGCGTCAGCGCACCGCCGGAAAAGCCATCGCTGACGGGCCGTGAGGCGACGCCGGCCCATTGAATCCCCCACGGGCCGGTCAGGCCGAGCATCCGGGCGCAGCGCGTTACGAAGGTGACGACCAGTTGCGGATCGGCGCTGCCGCTGTCGTGCAGCCAAAGGCGGGTGACGCCATATTCCGGCGATACCGATAACTCGAATGTCTCGGCCGGCGGATCTTCACCGGCATTTTCGGCCATCAGCTCCCGGTAGATGGCGAATGCTCGCCCGACATTGTCCGGTCTGACGACATCGAGCAGACCTGACAGGTGGATACGGTGTTCGGTCATAGTGGGCTCCTCAAACAAAAAAGAGCCCGGCGCTGGGCCGGGCTCGGGGAACGGAAACGGGTGTCGGGCTAGTAACCGAACTGCCAGGACGGCCACGATTGGCCGTCGTCGGCGGCGCGGACGGCATCGTCCAAGTCAGCGCGGTTTCCCTCGACGAGGGTCGGATGGCTGACTGGCGTCTCGTTGATGACAGTGACGCAGATCACCTGGCCGCCCTCGACCTCGACATGGACGGGAACGAGATATTGGAAGACGACGCCTCGGGGCGCCGGGTTGGAATGCTTCATCGCGCATCCTTCACGGTTTGAAAGGTTGCGGAGCGGCCGAAGCCGCTCCACGATGCGGTCATTCAGCTGCGAGTAGGTGGGATCCCTCGTCTTCGGCATCCGCCGTGGGCTCCTCGTCGTCACCAGCGAGGAATTCCGGCAAGGCTGCGCTTTCTGCCTCGCCGTCGGTCTCGGATTCCGACGCCTGAGCGTCGGCGTCGTCCACCAGTCGCAGCGGTTCGGGCAGCCAGCCCGTGTCGACCAGCAGGCGTTCGGCTTCCTTGGCCATGTCGCCCTTTTTCAGGTGGTCGATGAGCTGCGCGGCCTGTTCGCCGGCGCCCTCACGGACCGCCTGAAGGATGCGGGGCTTAGTGACGCGGCCGAGATAGTTGCCGACCGTCGGACGCCAGCCGACATCGACCATGTCGAGGCCGGTGGCGCGGGCGAGCCGATCGGCCTGGCCGAGCCGCATGTCGAGGGTGTGCTTCGAGACGCCGTTGCCGCCATAGGGGTTGGGCTTCTCGTAGAGGGCGTTCACGCCATAGCTGACGCAGTGGGCCAGCAGCGCCATGCGGCTGGCGTCGTCCAGCGCCGACAGCCAATCCCACAGCGCATCGTCGTCGGCGGGGATGTCGGCCGCCCAGGCCTCGTGGCGGTCATGCACGGCGCGGGCCGAGGGGCTGTCCTTCAGGGCGTCATCCTGCACCGGGAAGAAGGTGTGCCGGACCGAGGCCTCCAGCGCGCCGGTATACGTGCGATGCTGGAAGGTGTCGGAAACCAGCTTGTGCAGCAGCGCGGTCATCGCGACATGCGGGTTGTCGGCCATGGCGTTCCGAAGCGCCAGCGTGCGATAGGCCGTCAGCTCGGTGAGGAGCCGATCCGGCAACGGCTTGATCGTCTCGTCCTCATCGTCCTCCGGCTCGACCGGCTGACCGCCGATGGTGATGACGGCCTTCTGGACGGCGGGCTGCGCCGAATCGCCGTGCTGGAGGTCGGCATCGCCGCCGTCCTCGCCCTCGATCGGGGCCGGAGCCTCGTCTTCGGGACGCACGTAGCCGCGGTCGATGTCGAGCGTGCCGTCGTGGGCGATGCTGATGAACACGCCCGCCCGGCCGATGTCCTGATCGTCGTAGCGGACCGGTTGGCTTTCGAAGGCCGCGAGCGCCGTCTCGATTTCGCCGAGACGCTGATCGACTTCGTCAGGCAGCTCGTCGGCGCCTTCGTATTCCGCCTCGAGCTTCTGGTACTCGCCGTTGAGCGCCTCGATCGTGGCCTGTTCGTCGGCGGTAAGGTCAAGGGGCTCGCCGGCGAGCTCGCGCAGGCCTCGTGTCGCGTCATAGGGGAAGCTGATCGCGACCTCGACCCACTTCCATCCCTCGATCGCAATCTTCTCCGCCGTGGCCTTCAGCTTTTCGGCGACCAGGCGATCGAGCAGGGCCGGGTCCTGCAGCCAGCCGCCGTCGTCGGACTGAAACAGGTCGCGCATGACGACGCCGCCAGCGGCCTCGTAAGCGGCAATGCCGATGAAAACGGCGCGCTTGTCCGACGCGCGCACTGTGGTTTCAGTGAGCATACGCCGGATCTGATGCGGCTCCTTCGACCATGCGTCCTTGATCGCATCCCAGACCTGGTCCTGGCGAGCTTGGTCCAACGAGACGGTGAAGGCCATCAGCTGCTCAAGCGTCATGCCGTCCTCGGCGTAGACGTGGAGAAGCGCCGGCGATGCGGCCGCGAGGCGCAACCGCTGCTTGACGACCTGGACCGGCACGAAGAAGGCCGCGGCGATTTCCTCCTCGGTCATGCCCTTGTCGCGCATATCCTGAAAGGCGCGGAACTGGTCGAGGGGATGGAGCGGCGCGCGTTCGATATTCTCGGCAAGCGAGACCTCCTCGGGGAGGATGACGCCATCGCGTTCGCGCAGGACGCAGGGGATCGGCGCGACCTTCGCCAGGCGCTTCTGCTTGACCAGCATCTCCAGAGCCCGGAAGCGCCGGCCACCCGCCGGCACTTCGAACATGCCGGTCTCGTTGCCTTTGGCGTCGACGACGGGGAAGACGCTGAGGCTCTGGATCAGGCCGCGACGCGCGATCGAGGCCGCCAGGTCCTCGATTGAAATACCGGCCTTCACGCGTCGGACGTTGGACTGGCTTAGCACCAGCTTGTTGAAGGGAATATCGCGTGAGGACGACAGGATGATCTTCTGAACGGCAGTAGCCATCGGGATTTACTCCGCGACGGGCGGCCGGGAGCCTCTCTCTCGACCTCCAACCCGTCACGAAAATCCCGTCCTCCCTCTCACTCTCTGCTTCCGGAGCATCCGAGCGCGGCCCTATGAGCTGGCCCAAAAGCGCATGCAGCACACACCCGGCAATTGCGAAGGGCGACCATGATGGTCGTCGATGAGTGGTGAAGCCTAAGCGTCGGCGCGCTTCGGTCGAACGACGGATTATTTCTTCTTCTTGGTTGCTGCGGCAGCCTCGCCCGTCGCGTCCGGCTCAGCGCTCTCCCCGACGATCTCGGTTTCGGCGCGCAGCCAGTGCTCCAGATCGTGACCATCCGGACAACCGTCATGCACCCAGATCTCATAGGCGCGCAGCTCGATCTCCGGCCGAAGTACATCCTGCTCGGCAGTGGCCTGAATTTCTGACATGATCGTCGTGCTCCTTCTTCGATGTCGGACTTAGGTGAGGCGCTTGGCAGGTTGAGCGCGAGACGGCCCGTCATCGTTGATGGATGTTAATGATCACCGCCCGCTCCATCTTTCAGTAGCGCGCAAAGACCTGCCTCCCGCTCGCACTGAAGAGCATCACGTCGTATCGGTCCGGTTGACCACCCATTTCCATGCCGGGAGAGCCGATAGGCATGCCGGCGACCGCGAGGCCTGTCGCCGTCGGCCGTTCGGAAAGAACGCGCAAAATTTCCTTTGCCGGAACATGACCCTCGATCACGTAGCCCCCGACCATCGCCGTGTGGCAGGATTGCAGATCGACCGGCACGCCGAGCCGCGCCTTGAAAGGCGCGAGATCGTCAAGCAGCCTTTCCTCGACCGAAAAGCCTGCCTGACGAAGATGGGCGATCCAGGTCGAGCAGCAGCCGCAGCTCGGAGAGCGCGTCACCTCGATCGATGCGCCCGCGGCCGCCGCGGATGTACTGCCGTGTGCGACGAGCGAGGCGCCAAGCCCTGCGGCAAGGCTCATGAGTGTCCGGCGGCTGAGGTTCACGATGTTCTCCTTCGATGCGATATCGTCTCAAGCTCGATCATGGCGCACTATCGATGGCGCCACGCGAGCGTCGCGGCTTGCCAACCTCGCCCAGTTCGAGATCCGCAAGGATCGGGCAGTCGGGCCGGTTGTCTCCCGAGCAGCACGACGCCAGATGCTCCAACGTCGCCGCCATGTCCTCCATCTCCTGGATGCGCCGGCGCAGGTCAGCGATGCGTGCGAGCGCGATCCGCTTCACATCGGCGCTTTGCCGGCTGCGGTCCCGCCACAGCTGCAACAGGTCCTCGATCTCCGCCATCGTGAAGCCGAGGTCGCGCGACCGCCTCACGAAACGCAGCATGTGCACGTCGGTGGTCGAGTAGTCGCGATAGCCTGCCGTCGTTCTGCCCGCCTTGGGGATCAGCCCGCTCTGCTCATAGTACCGGATCATCTTGGCGCTGACGCCCGAGGCGCGCGCCGCCTCGCCAATATTCACGCCGCGCTCCCTTCCAACGCCGCAGAAGAACGCGGCGCGCCTCCCACCCCATCGTTCAATTTCTGAGGCGCGGCATGCACGTCTCGCAGACGAAAGCGCCGCAGCCGCAACGCGTTGCCAAGCACGAACACGCTCGAAAGCGCCATCGCGCCTGCCGCCAGCACCGGCGACAGCAGGATGCCGAACGCCGGATAGAGCACGCCGGCGGCGATCGGAATGAGCAGGATGTTATAGGCGAACGCCCAGAACAGGTTCTGCCGGATATTGCCGATCGTGGCTTTCGACAGCGCGACGGCATCCGCGACGCCCTTGATGCTGCCCGACATCAACACCACGTCGGCGGCCTCGATCGCGATGTCGGTGCCTGTGCCGACCGCGAGTCCGACATCCGCCTCCGCCAGCGCCGGCGCATCGTTAATGCCGTCGCCGACGAAGGCCAGCCGACCATAGGCTTGCTTGAGGCGACGGACCGCCTCGACCTTGCCCTCCGGCGGCACTTCCGCGACGACCTCGTCGATACCGAGTTGGCGAGCGACGGCGCCGGCGGTGCGGGCATTGTCGCCGGTAATCATCGCGACCTTCAGTCCAAGACGATGCAAGGCCGCAATCGCATCGGGGCTCGAAGCCTTGATCGGATCGGCGACCGCGATGATCGCGGCCAGCTTGCCCCTGATGGCTGCGTAGAGCGGCGACTTGCCCTCGTCGGCGAGCCGGCTGGCGGTCTCCGCAAACGGTGCGACATCGAGACCGAGCGAGCGCATATAGCGGTCGGCGCCGATCTCCACACGGGCCCCTCCGGCCTCCGCGGTGACGCCGAAGCCCGTGATCGACTCAAACCCGCTGACATCCGGAAGTCGTAGTCCCTCCACCGTTGCCATCTCCACGATCGCCCGCGCGATCGGATGCTCGGACTTGGCCTCCACGGCGGCGACGCGCGCCAGCACGTCGCCGCGGGTAAACCCATCAGCCACATCGAGATCGGTGAGGACCGGGCGGCCTTCCGTCAGCGTGCCCGTCTTGTCGATCGCGACGACCTTGGCG
Organism: Acanthamoeba mauritaniensis; assembly: GCA_000826465.1. Lineage (NCBI taxonomy): Eukaryota > Discosea > Longamoebia > Acanthamoebidae > Acanthamoeba > Acanthamoeba mauritaniensis. Next base: position 121,024 of record CDFE01034564.1, on the reverse strand, counting down.
TCCTTCAGCAATTGCAACGCCTCGCCCTTGCGGAAAAGGACGCCCATCTCCGCGCCGCGCCCCGTGCCGACCATGATCGAGGTCGGTGTGGCGAGCCCCATCGCGCAGGGGCAGGCGATGATGAGAACGGCGACCGCGTTGACCACGGCGAAGGTCAGCGCGGGATCTGGCCCGAAGATGAGCCAGGTGCCGAATGTCGCCGCTGCCACGGCCATGACCGCTGGCACGAACCACATCGTCACACGGTCCACCAGGGCCTGGATGGGCAGCTTCGAGCCCTGCGCCTCCTCTACCATGCGGATGATCTGCGCGAGCACACTCGCATCGCCCACCGCCCTCGCCCGAACGGTCAGCGCGCCTTTCTGGTTGACGGTTCCACCAACGACCGTGCTGCCGGCTTCCTTGGCCACCGGGATCGGCTCGCCGGTGATCATCGATTCATCGATATAGCTTTCGCCTTGAATGACCTCGCCGTCGATCGCCACGCGCTCGCCGGGCCGGACCTCGACCACGTCACCCGACACGACCTCGGCAATGTCCAGGTCGACAATGCTGTCGCCGCGCCGGACATGGGCGATCTTCGGCTGCAAGCCGACGAGGCGCTTGATCGCCTCCGACGTCCGCCCCTTGGCGCGCGCCTCGAGGAAGCGACCGAGCAGGATCAACGTCACGATCACTGCGGCGGCTTCGTAGTAGACGTTGACGGTGCCAGGCGGCAGAAGGTTCGGCGTAAAGGTCGCAGCGAGCGAATAAAAGTAGGCCGCAAGTGTGCCGACGGCGACCAGGGAGCTCATATCGGGGGCCAGCCGCACCAACGCCGGCAGGCCCTTCAAGTAGAACCGCCGTCCGGGCACGAACAGCACCAACGTCGTCAGCGCGAACTGGACGTACCAGCTCGCCTGCATGCCAATGCTGCGCATGATCAGGTCGTGGATTGTCGGAACCAGGTGCGAGCCCATCTCCAGCACGACGATAGGCACGGTCAGCAGCGCTGCGACGGTGAGATCCCGCTTCAGGCCGGTCGCCTCCGCCTCCTTGCGTGCCGCCGTCGCCGCATCGGGCGCGCCCGCGCTCACCACGCGCGCGTCGTAGCCGGCATCCTCAACGGCTTTGACCAGCAGAGCCGCGACGGTCGATCCCTCGACCGTCGCACGCTCGGTGGCAAGGTTCACCCTAGCCGCAATGACACCGGGAACGGACGCGAGCGCGCGCTCGACCCGCGCAACGCAGGAGGCGCACGTCATGCCTTCGATGGCGAGCTCCGTCCTGGTTGCCGGAACGGTATAGCCGGCATCCTCGACTGCGGCGATCAAGGCCCCGTAGGCGATCGGGCCGGAGCCCGTCACCTCCGCCTTCTCGGTCGCGAGATTGACACTGGCACTTTCGACGCCAGGGACGGATCTCAGCGCCTTTTCCACGCGTCCCACGCAGGACGCGCAGCTCATGCCTTCGACCGGCAGGATGACCGCGTTTGAGACGGCCGAGCCGCTTTTTTCTGGGGCGTTCATTCCGATGTCCTTCTGCAACTGACGCTCATTTGAAGCAGAAGTTGGGGCTTCCAGCCGTGGGAAGGTCAAGGCCCAAAATAAAGATATCGCAGCCTCTTGACCTTCCCACGCTGGAAACCGCCATCTGAACCGGCATGAGAGCAAAGGAGATCCTCATGCAGTTCCACATCAAGAACATGAGCTGTGGCGGCTGCGCCCGCAGCGTCACCAAAGCGATCCAGAGCGTGGACGCTCAGGCAAAGGTCACCATCGATCCGGATACCCGGAAGGTGGAGGTCGCCTCGATGCGCCCGCGCGCCGACTTCGAAATGGCGTTGCAGCGCGCCGGCTACCCTGCGGCTGCCGCCGCCTGAGTTGTTTGGCGCGGGCCGCCGGGGAGGCGGACCGCGCCATCGCATTTCTGCACGCTGATGTGCCCAGTTCGCCGAGCGGATTGAAGAACTTCACCACGGGGACATGGTCGATATCGCGTTGGCGGCCATTGGCGAGAAGCTGCTCGCGAAGCTCGGGCGGGAGGAGGATCATGCCGCCCTCCTGTCGATCGAGGGATCTGCCGAAACCTCGGCGCCGTTGGCCGGCCCGAAGCCGAGCAGCCAGTCGGCCGCCTTACTTGCCTGGGACGCGGCGCGGACTATCGCGCGATTGTCCTCGCGCAGCACCTCCAGCCACGAGCCGATATAGTCCGCGTGCCGGACCGTTGGGACGATGCCGAGCGACGCGCAGCAGAAGGCCGCATTCATCTCGGCGACCAGTTCCTCGAACGCGTACTTCTTGGTGCCGAAGGCGCCCGATAGATCGCGGTTCAGACGGCTCTGATGACCGCTCGCATGCCCCAGCTCGTGCAGGGCCGTGCGATGCCAATTGATCGGCTCGAAATAGGCCTGGGGCGGTGGGACCTGAACATAATCGAGCGCCGGGACGTAGAAGGCCCGGTTGCCGCCGATGCGGAAGTCGATGCCTGTCGCCGCGATCAGCGCCTCGACCTGCGGCTCGATCAGCCCGGGCGGATTCGATGGCGCCACAACGGCCATGTCCTCGGGGAGGTTCTCGCACTGGGCCGCGTTGAAGACGGTGAAGCGCTTCAGGAAGGGGATTGCCTGAGCGTCTTCGCCGGTTTCACTGGCCCGTTTCTTCTCGTCGTCGGGCACGAAGCGGTCGGCATAGACAACGGTCGTGCCGTGCTCGCCCTTGCGGACGTTACCGCCGAGCGCCAGCGCCTGACGAAACGTCAGCCAGCTCTGACCGGAGAAGCCGTTTTGGATCACGCTGCCCCAGAGGATCAGGACATTGATTCCTGAATATTGCCGGCCTGTGGCGGCGTTTCTCGGCATAGCTAGCGGCGCCTTCGCCGCTGCCGTTCCCCAAGGCTGGACCCAAGGCACGCGGCCCGCCTCCAGTTCGGAGATGATCTTGGCGGTAATGTCGTCATAGAGGCTCGTCCGGTCCGGGCCGGTGCGTGCGCGAGTGGTGTTTCTGGACATCACGGTTCTCCGCGACGGGCGCCGGAGGCCTCTCCTCCAGCCCTCAACCCGTCACGGCAAAGCCGGTCCGCACTCTCACTCTATTGGGGCGTTGCGGGGTCTCCCGCAGAAGGGGTCGGCCGAGACCGTGGGCTCGGACGCAGGGGAAGGCTTTCCCCATCACACATGTTTAATTTCAAATTTAGCAGTTCTGCATACGCCCGATTCATCCCGGCCGACTATTTTAGTCGTCGGAGACGCGGCCCTGACGGACGCAGTCACGGGTGGGCGGCCCAGTAGTCTTGCAGCATGTTGAGAACCAGGTCCTTCGACTCATCGCGAACGGCGCCTCGCTGGAAGAGACGGCCCGCACGTTATGCATCGAAGTTGAAGCGCTGTTGCCTGGCGTCGTCTGCACGGTCATGGCGGTGGACCGCGCGGGCATGCTCCACCCTCTCGCCGCACCAAGTCTCCCTGAAGAATATTCCGCAGCCCTCGATGGCGTCATGATCGGCCCGGAGGTCGGGTCATGCGGCACCGCTGCGTATCGACGAACCCCGATCGGCGCGACCGATATCGCGACCGATCCGAGGTGGGTGAAATACAAGGATCATGTTCTCGCCGCGGGGCTCAAGGCGTGCTGGTCGTTTCCGATCATGTCGGAAAGCGGCGCCTCGGTCGGAGTCCTGGCGCTCTATTTTAGGGAGTATTATGGCCCCGCTGACACGGAAACGGCTGTCATCGAGGCGTGTCTGGATCTGTGCGGCATTGCCCTGCGGCGTCACGAACGCGTTGCTGACCAGGAGCGCCGCGCAAATGTCGATGCGCTGACCGGTCTTCCGAACCGAGCGGCGTTCAATGCGGCTCTCGCGCGGGTCCCGTGCGATGAGCCCGGATCGTGGGCCCTCTTCACTATCGATCTCGACAATCTGAAGATCGTGAACGACACGTTCGGCCACCTCGCCGGCGACGCGCTAATCTGCGCCGCTGCAAGCCGGGTTGCTCGCGTCATGGCGCCTGACGTGACGTTCCGACTCGGCGGCGATGAGTTCGCCGTGCTCATCCAAGCTCCAGGTGTCCTCTCTGACCTCGACGGAGCGGCGGCGCGAATTTTCGACGTGCTCGAAGCGGCGGCGCCGTGCGAAGGCAATATGGTCGTGCCGCGCGCCACGATTGGGGGGGCCGTGCTAAGTCAAACAGAGCGAACGGCAGCGGCCGTCAGCGAAGCGGCCGACTTCGCCCTTTATCATGCCAAGGAAACCGGCCGCGGTGGCTTCGTGCGCTACTGGCCAGGCATCGGGACGCGCATGACGCATCGCCGTAACGCGATCCGCGACGTCACGGCTGCACTGAGGGACGATCGGATCGACGCGCACTATCATCCGGTGGTGCGGCTGGACACCGGGGAAATTGTCGGTCTCGAAGCGCTCTGCCGCATGAGAACGCCGCAAGGCGAGATGATCGCGGCACATGAGTTTCATGAGGCGACAACGGATGCGCATGTCGCGACCGACCTGACGAGATGCATGCTGTCGATCGTGGCGCGGGATCTTCGTCATTGGCTCGACAGCGGAATTCCGGTTCAACATGTCGGTATCAACGTGTCGACTGCGGACTTCTATACGGGCAGCATCGCCGCCAAGCTGGAGGAGGCGTTCAGCCGATCGAACGTGTCGCTCAGCCACGTTGTGCTCGAGGTGAGCGAAGACGTTTACCTCGGGCGGCGCGACCGAGTGGTCGCGCGCGAGATCGCGGCGCTTCGCGAGGCCGGGGTGCTCGTCGCGCTCGACGATTTCGGAACCGGGCACGCGTCGCTAACGCACCTCCTGAACGTGCCTGTCGACATCATCAAGATCGACCAATCCTTTGTCGCGCGGCTGTGGCCGGACGACCCGAGCATGGTGGTGGTCGAGGGATTGATCGAAATCGCCCGGCGTCTGAACATTCGGGTGGTGGCCGAAGGTATCGAGACAGAGGTCCAAGCCAGTCAGCTCTGGTCGATGGGGTGCAGGCTCGGCCAAGGCTTCGCCTTTGTCCGTCCCTCGGGTCGAGAGGCGACGGAAAACCTGTTGCGCAGACATGCGCAGGGTGTCGCCGGCCGAAGCCCGCTCTACGCAGGCCGCAGCGTCATTGCGACGGGCGCGACCGAGAGTTTGGTCGGGAGCCCCATCGTGCCGGGTACGGTTCGGACGTTGCTGGACGAGCAACAAACGCTGGCGCTTCGCAAGACTAGCGCGCAGCGCTGATCTCGATCGCACCTCTCGGGAACGCTGCCGGGTCGCAACCCCCCGGGAAGCGCAATTCCGTAAAAGCGGAGCGCCGCAATCCCGTAAAGGCGGCAGGAAGAAGCTCAAAAGGCAAGCGCGTCCTGTTCGGGCGCGCGACACATCGGTCACGCGCGGCCATCGCCTCGGAGCAGGTGATGATGCGATGGCGCGTACGACGTTGCTCGTCAACGCCGGCGAGTAAACGCTTGTCGCCGTCCGTCTGCCATCGGCGATCGACATTTTGACGGAAGCGCTCCACGGAAGCCAGGACGGCGGTCTTTTCTAGGCGCGGCCACCTCAATCCGGCCCTTCCCCAGCAAGGAATGCCACAGTGCTCGCGCTGGTCAACAGGTGGGGCCTCGCCATGCTCGCGGCCGCCGCACGCGTGATCGAGACAACTCGCCGCCTCTCTATCCAGCTTGGCGTCATGCCCTAGCGTCGATGCCAGGTGTTGCGGCACCGGGAGCCATGCCCCGGCGCGCCAGGAGCGCCGCGACATTGTTCGCCTCGAGCTCGACAAATGCCGCAAATGCGGCCTCTCCCGTCATCAACAGATCAGGCTCCAGGCCGTCGCCCATGCGCTCGAGTTGCATGTTGTTCCAGGGCAGGAAATGGAAGATCTGGAATTGGGTCTCGTAGCTCGGTAGGCGCTCAATCTCATTGGACAGCAGGCGCTTCGGGCCGTCGGGTTCCGCGATCATTGGGCGCCCGATGCCGACGATGTCGAGTTCCCCCTCCTCGAGGGATTCGATCATCGCGGCAGCCGACCGGAATCCGCCATCGACCATGACAGGCATGGTCGCGGCGTCACGGATCTCCTTCGTGAAATTCACGAAATAGGCTTCTCGCGCGAGGGTGCTTTGACGCGGTCCATCCACGCCTTCCTCTTTCAATGTGATCCCCATCACCTTCGGCTGTTCAAGCGATCCGCCGGAGAGCTCAAGCAGATCGAGGCTGGTTTCGTTCAGCACCTTCACGAGGGCGACACACTCCGCGCTCGTGAAGCCGCCCTTCTGAAAATCCGACGAGTTGAGCTTGATACCGATCGGGAAATCCGAACCCACGGTCCCGCGCACCGCCTTGATCACCTCGATGAGGAATCGCGAGCGATTTTCGAGCGAGCCGCCCCAGCGATCCTCGCGGCGATTGCTGAGCGGGCTCAAGAACTGCGAGATGAGATATCCATGAGCTGCGTGGAGAGTGACGCCGGTGAAGCCTGCGTCACGCACCTGTCCGGCCGCGTAGGCAAATTGCGTGATCGACCGAGCTATGTCGCCCTCGGTCATGGCCCTCGGCGGAGCAAAATTGAAGCCAGCGCCTCGGATCACGTCGACCTCGACTGCCGACGGTGCAAGCGGCGCGGGGTTGATCGCGGCATCGACCTGACGACCCGGATGGCTGAGCTGCGCCCAGAAGTGGGCCCCGCCCAATTTTCCGGCTTTCGCCAGCCTCGCCAGTTGCTCAGCGCCGCGGTCGTCATCGATGACGATGTTGAGGGGGCGCTCGAGATGGTCGCGATCGACCTGGATGTTGCCGGTGAACAAGAGGCCGGCCCCGGAATGAGCCCATCGTCGGTATAAAGCCTCCAAGCGCGGTGTCGAACGATTGTCCAGGTCGGCCATGCCTTCGCTGATGGCCGTCTTGGCGATGCGATTCTGAATCGTGGCACCGCAGGGAAGCGAAATAGGCTGGGCAAGAGAACGCAGCATAGAGGCACCTTTCAATATGCGACCGCGCATGGCCTTGCGGGGACAGCGAGGCGGCTCTAAATCACGTATGACAGCGAGCACTGTTGTTTGTGCGACAGTGGTTGCTGTCGTTTGCAATGTCAAGCAATCGGGAGCGGGAATGGTGAAGACTTGGTCGGACGATAATCCAAAGGCCGGCCTCATGGCCCGTAAGCGCGCGCAGATGGTCGAGGCGGCGTTGGAAGCATTCCTCGATTCCGGTTATGCCGAGGCTTCGGTCAACCGCATCGCCGAGCAGGCCGGCGTGTCGATCAAAACGCTCTACCGCCACTTCGAAAGCAAGGCCGAACTGTTCACCGCCGTGATGGAGGCGGCCTGTGGGAACTCGCTTGGCGAAGCTTCACAATCGGCCGCTATTGAGGATCCGAGTTGGTATTCCGAACCTCCTGAAGCCGCCTTTCCCGCTGCCGGAGAACTCTACCTGCGTCACGCGCTTTCCCCACAGCAAGTCGCTCTGTTTCGCGTCGTCGCCAGCGACGCGCACCGCTTCCCCGAGATCGGCCAGAGATATCAGGAGCAGACAATCGGCTTCGCAGAAGCCCGGCTTTCGGGTTATCTTGATCGCTGGCGCGATCGATGCCGTTGGTCGGTTCGGGATGACCGAGTCGCCGCGCAGACGTTCATCCAACTGCTCAAAGCAGGCTTCGATGAGGTGTTAATCGGTCTGCGGACGCCAACGGACCAGGAGATTACGGACCGCGCGAACAGTGCGTCGAAGATCATGCTCGTCCTTCTGGAAGCGGGTAGCCTCTAGCGTCAGACGACCGGCACGTGAAACCGATCGTTTTGATTCAGACGGGCCGCATATGCGCGATCGATCTGCCCTGCCGCTACCGAAAATCCCGTGTCTTCACCTTGATCGAGCCGATGTGCAGGTCGGGGATGTAGATGTCGCGCGTGCGCAGCCCCTTCGGCGCAAGGCCCCGCGGATCGGGCGCCGGCGACCCATGATGGAATTCGTCTCCGCGTCCATGCGGCAGCGGAAAAGCGGCGTCTCGATCACCGACGCTGGCGAGGTCGGCCGAGAGATCGGTCAATCGCTGGGCCACCAGATGCACGACTTCGCCCTCGCGCTGGATGCGCCCGCGTACGGCGAACATGCCGGCCGACAGGATGATGCGGCGGTTCTTCTCGAAGACCTGCGGCCAGATGACGAGGTTGGCGATGCCGCTTTCGTCTTCGAGGGTGATGAACATCACGCCCTTGGCGCTTCCCGGTCGCTGCCGGACGAGCACGATGCCGGCGGCTTCCAGCCAGCGACCGTCGCGTGCGTCCATCGCTTCCTGACAAGTGACGATGCGCCGGCGGCGCAGGTCTGCGCGCAGGAAACCCCTTGCGGAGCCCGGCGAGGTGCTCCGGCACGATGCCGAAGGGATCGAGGATATGTACCCGCTGTCCAAACGCAGCACGGCGGGCGGCTGTGACGGAGGCGATTGCCGCAAGCTGGTCTCGCGGTCGTCGCGGTCCAGTGAGCGTGAGCGGGGGAACAGGCGGGGGGATTTCGACAGGGAGCGGTAAGCGGACCCTATACGCGATCCCGTATAAACTGCGGATATACGCATTCGCGTATGCGTTACGCCCATGGCAGTTCAGTGCGCTTCCTGGAAAATTATCGAAAATGTAAAACTGTATAGCCCGCGACGAACGCTCGACGGCTGAGTCAGAGTGATGCACACTGTTGCAAAGTGACTCGCATGGGCTTACAGTGAACAATACGAGAACACGAATGGAGACGCCATGAGTGAGAAATCAAAAAAGTTCGGTCCCCGTGTCACCGTCAGCGTGACTGCCGGGGACTACGATACCCTCAATGTCATTGCCGGACGGGACGATGTGTCCGTCTCGTGGGTCGTCAGGCGGGCCATCGACGAATATCTCCGGCGACACCGCGATCCGCAGCGGACGCCCGGCAGGGCGGCGCTCGTGCGGCGGCCGCCTGTCTCTGAACGTGCCTGAATAGAATAACATGCCCGGGGGAATCCATCGTATGCGTGACTCAAGTTCCAAGCAGCGGAAGCCTGCCAAGGCCGTTCCCGAAGCGTCTCTCAACGCGCTCTATCGACGCCCCCTCGCTGCCAACCGTTCCGGCTCGCTCTTTGGCGCGTTCCCCTATCCGACCAAAATATCTCCCGATGCTATCGCTCTCTACATCGCCGCGCACACCCGTCCCGGCGACACCGTCTTTGACGGGTTTGGCGGTAGCGGTACGACAGGGCTTGCGGCCCTGCTTTGCGAACGGCCGAGCGATGCGCTGCGCGCCGAGGCCAAGCGCCTGGGGCTGGACGTACAGTGGGGCCCGCGCAACGCCGTTCTGTATGAGCTGGGCGCGCTCGGCGCTTTCGTCGGTCGCACACTCACCAATCCGCCTGATCCCGTGGCCTTCAGAAAAGCTGCGGAGGACGTTCTGGCCGCCGGTGAAGAGCAGGACGGCTGGATGTACGAAGCGCGCGATCCCTCCGGGAAGAAAGGCTCCCTTCGTCACATGATCTGGAGCGACAGCCTGCGGTGCCCGGGCTGCCGGAAAGTGGTCGGCCTGTGGGATGCCTGCGTCTCTCTTGAGCCCGCTGAAATCTCGTCCACGTTTTCGTGTCCCAAGTGCGATCACAGCTGCGCGCTGGATGAAGCGCAGCGCGTAACTGTGACAGAAGCCGACGATGTTCTTGGTGAAGACCGGGAGCTACGCCACCGTACACCGGCCCGAATCTACGGCTCTACAGGTGGAAAGCGATGGTCTCGCGCGCCTCACGCCTCAGACCTGGCACTGATGAAAAAGATTGCCGCAGAACCGATCCCTTCCTGCGTTCCCAAAGCCCTGATTCCATGGGGCGACCTTTATAGAAAAGGGTATCATTTAGGCATTTCGCACGTTCATCACTTCTATACGCGGCGCAACCTCATTGTCTTCGCGCGCATGTGGAAGCGCGTTGAATCTTATAAGGGAGCCTTGCGCGAAGGACTGCGGTTCTGGCTTCTCAGCTATAATGCTTCGCACGGCACGATCATGACCCGCGTGGTAGCCAAGACCGGGCAGAAAGACCTCGTTGTAACCAGCGCGCAGCCGGGTGTTCTCTACATCAGCGGCCTTCCCGTCGAGAAAAATCTGTTTGCGGGCTTGAAGCGAAAACTCTCGACGATCACGCAGGCGTTCGAGTTAATCCACGGCAGCAGCGGCAAGGTCGAAGTCGTCAACGGCTCAAGCTGCAATGTCGATCTGGCGTCCGGCAGTATCGATTATGTCTTCACCGATCCGCCTTTCGGCGCGAACATTCCGTACGCGGAACTGAATTTCATAAACGAGGCATGGCTCAAGAAATTTACCGACCGGACTGACGAAGCCATCGTCAGCCCCAAGCAGGAAAAGTCAGTCGATGCGTATCGCAAGCTGTTGACCCGCTCTTTCAGCGAAGCGCGCCGGATTTTGAAACCCACCGGGCAAGCCACGATGGTGTTTCACTCGGCCTCCGCCGAGATTTGGAATGCTTTGCAGCGCGCCTATCAGGATGCGGGGTTTGATGTTGAACACGCGGGCGTTTTGAACAAAACGCAAGGCAGCTTTAAACAAGTCACGACAAAAGGCGCTGTCAGCGGCGATCCCGTGCTTCTTCTGGGTCCGCGGCGTGGCAGCGAAGACCATGGCGTGGAAAACATCTGGAGCGTTGCGGCAGCCTTGCACAGTGAGGCCTCCGCAGCCCGCGATCCGGCGGAATCCACCGCGCCGCGGCTCTATTCGCGCTTCGTGAATTACTTCCTCAGCCGCCAGCAGCAGGTGCCACTCGATGCGGACGTCTTCTACCGCTGGTTTGCAGAGCAATCACCGCGGGGAGTGCTGGTCAGTGCTGGCGAGTGATGCGCTCGCCGAGATACGAACGGCCGCGCGGCTTTTCGAAGAGAATTTGCCACCGGCGCAGCGCAAGCGCCTGGGGCAGTTCTTCACGGGCCTGCCATTGGGCCGGTTGCTGGCGCACCTCGCGCTCTGTGGCGAGAGCGTCACAGTCCTCGATCCCATGGCCGGAAACGGCGATCTGCTGGATGCCGCCGTCACCGCCGCGCAGGAGCGCGGCATTGCAACGGCGCGGCTCGACGGCATCGAAGTCGATGACATTACCGCTGCCTGTTGCCAGCGACGGACCGAGGTTTTGCGAGGCCGCGCGGCAGGGCTGAAGAGTGCGATCATGGCGGGCAGCGCCTTCGATCCGGCCGTGATCCGGCAGCTAACACCGCAAGGGTATGATCTGGTCATCACCAATCCGCCCTACGTCAGATACCAGTCCCAGAAAGGCGATAAGCACGGCGGCGCTGCCATCCGCGAGGGTCTGTGCGCCATCATCGAAGAGCGGACGAGCGAGGCGGAGCGCGCGCTGTGGCAGACTCTTGCCGCAGGTTATTCCGGGCTTGCCGATCTCTCCGTGCCGTCATGGATTTTGTCTTCCGTCCTGACGCGGCCCGGCGGACGCCTTGCCATCGTGGCTCCGGCAACCTGGCGCTCCCGCGATTATGCGGACATTGTCCGCTACCTCCTTCTGCGCTTCTTCGCGCTTGAATTCATCGTGGACGACGCCCAGCCGGGCTGGTTTTCGGATGCGCTGGTCCGCACGAACCTGATTGTCGCAAGACGGCTTACGGACAGCGAAGCGGCGGTGCCGCTCGCAGAGCGGACCTCATGGGCCAATCCGCGGTGGCTCCAGATTGCACCGCCGGCAGGGAGCGCGGAATCGCTGGTCGGCGCGGCATTTTCCGGGCTGTATCCCGATGCGGCCTTTGCGTCTTGGGCGCGAGCGGGGGGAAGCACCATCCCGCATCTCGACAATCGCGCCTTCGCTCTTGCCGACGAATGGAAGACCCTGGAGCAACGGCTACGCCGCAAAACGTGGTTCCAGAAAGCTGAAGGGATGACTGCGCGCGCCCCTGTGCGCAAACAGAGCCGCGTCGCGGCAGCCATTCCTGAACCGTTGCGGGCGCTGTTGCCTGCGGGGAGTGCTCTGGCTGATCTGCAGACGCTCGCAGAGGCACAGATCAGGGTCAGCCAGGGATTGCGTACGGGCTGCAACCGGTTTTTTTACGTGACGATGCTAGCCGAGCACAGTGACGGCGCGGCCACCGTTGAGGCGTCAGAGAGCTTTCAAAAGCTGCGATTCAAGGTGCCGCAGGAGGCCTTGCGGCCCGTCCTTCACCGGCAGACGGACGTCCCGGGCTTTGCGCGCGGCCATATACCGAATGCGCGTGTTCTTGAGCTTTCGCATTGGGTGCTGCCTGAGGATCAGGAAACGGTTCTGAAGCACGAGAGCGCCTATCGCGCAGAGGGTAGAACGCTCCCCCGGCAGATGCCTGTAGAGCTTGCCGCCTTTGTACGCCGCGCCTCCCGTCTTGCGCTCGATCCCGCCGCGCCGTCGCGCCTCATTCCTGATCTCTCGGCGGTTCGTACCAATGTGAAACGGCCGGGAAACGCCAATCGAACTCCCGGATTCTGGTACATGCTGCCCGCGTTTTCCGCGCGGCATTTGCCGGCGATGTTCATACCGCGGATCAATCACGGCACACCGGCGGCTTCACTCAACACTCTGCCGCCGATCCTGATTGACGCCAATTTCTCTACCCTGTGGCCGGAAGGTGCACGATGGACAAACCACGGTCTCTACGGGTTGTTCACCAGCGTCTGGTGCCGCGCCGGGATGGAGGCCCTGGGTACGCCGCTCGGCGGCGGCGCGCTCAAGCTGGAAGCGACTCATATCCGCCAGATACCCGTTCCGGCTTTCTCAGACGCAGATTGCCGGAAGCTCGGCGCGCTTGGGCAACGGCTGGCAGCGTCCGATTATGCGGCGCTCGCAGATATCGACCAGCTCGTGCTTGCGGCCGCGTTTCCGTCAGCAAATAAATCCGTGCTCAGGAGTCATGCCCGATATATTGCCGGGCAGCTCGACGCCTCTTGTTCTGCCCGTCAAAGGATTGCGTCTTGAGCGCTGATATCGAGAATATTCGCCAAGCCATCGCCCGCGCCCGTATGCTGCGGGACGGCAGCCATGTAGAGGCGGTATTGCGCAGCGAGCTTCAGGGGCGGCTGCGCCTCATGTTCCCGGATACTACCCACACAAGCTGGATCAATAACTACACGGAAGGTGCCGAGGCACACACAAAGGTCGGCGTGGCTTCCGGCAAGGCGGCGTCGCGTTTCATCGACAACCTGGTGGGCTCGACCACGATTGAGTACGAGTCCGATCTGCGGATCGCGACGAAGCGCGATACCGGCTATCTGCAGGTCCGCGAGCAGGCTGCGGGCCTCATCCGCAGCGGGGTGCCCCTGACATCGGTGCGGGGCGTACTGTCCGATACAGTGGACTGGTACGCCTACGACGCGGTTCTGGCACCGGGGGCGGACAGCGCGTCCTGCACGGCGGAAGATATTACGCTCGTGCCGATCGATGAATTGCAGCTTTCGGACGACGGCGCCGTTTCGGCGGAGCGCCTGGGCGCATTCATACTGCAGCATCTGGCGCGCGAGCAGTCCCGGCCGCTGCGGGCGGATTTTCTAGCATCTGACCTTGGCATGGAGTCGCTGACCTACAAGAGCAGCGCTGCGCCTCTCGCCAAGCTCGTTGATGACGGACGCGGCTCTTATCCCTCGGCAAGCCTTGCCACGGAGCTGTGGTCGCATTTCGTGGATCATCTGGAGGGATCATCCGGGACGTTCCGCACACAGGCGTATGTGGATGAGGTTTACGTCACGCTGCTGGCGCGCCTCTTGAGCGCCAATGTGCTTCAGGGGAAGGCCCTTCTCAGCGCGGACGACGAACTGCGGACGATCCTCAACGGTGATTTCTTTCGTCACAAGTACCAGCTGGAAAACGTCGTCGAGCAGGACTATTTCGGGTGGCTTCTGAATGCCCCCTATATCGACAAACTCGTCGTTATCGCCCGCGACCTGCAGCGCGACCTATACGCCTATGATTTCGGGTGGCTGGCCGAGGAAGATTTGTTCGGCCGCCTGATGGCGCAGCTTGCCCGCCGCAGCCAGCGCAAACTCCTAGGGCAGGA